>MU893612.1:0-21308 GCA_036418205.1 Ostertagia ostertagi
GCTGCTTACGATTCCACAATTAAACGCCGATTGCCTAAACACCGAGTGTAGACCGGATGGAGGCTTGCCCCGAGTCTCACGTGTGCTGACCTCATCAACGTGAAGGCTCTGCTCTGCCTCTCTGCCAAAACGACTAGAGTCTGACGGCAAGGGATTAGCAGCTGGGGTACCGATCGGGGCGTGGACTGCCACGAAGGGAATTCAGCTATTAAGACCTTATAAGGCGTATACAGGAGCACCCCTTCCAGCAGAACGCCCATCGTCCCTCTCCCTTAGCGAACCTGGCTCCTTTATGGTAACCTACCTTCATTTTATCATAGCAGCTCCCCTCAATAATACTTTGCGGTCGGAATTTCTGTATGACTTCATGATTACTAAATCAACCACTAATCATTAAAAGTGGCTTATCGAAGTAGCGTAGACCGCAGCAATGTGACGTCTTATTCAGGAAGATTTGAGCGGAGCCGCAATGGGCTTGCTTAGACTCCAGGACACCTACCGTTTGGACACAAGAGATCTTGCTGACGGTCGTATTTACAAGAAACAAGGCAACTTAACATTCAATGGTAAGTTTAAATAATTTATTAGGCAGCCGGAAGCCCCTTCTCCAAAAAAAATTCTAGGAAAAATCTGGGAGTTGGAAATACCTTGAAATTTTTCCTCTGTGTTAGCAGACTGACTAGCTGGTTAAAGGCAAAGGTCGGGCTCAGGCACGCTAGAGAAGTAATTCCCGTGCCTGGAGGTTGTATGTGGGTAGCTGCACACATTGCAGCAACTTCCCACCTTGAAAAACCCCGTTAAGGCCCCGGGGCGTTCGGTTTCAATCCAGGGCCGCCTGGTCAATCCAGGACCGCCCACCTCCGGAAGTGGTGCGTGGCTGGCATAACGTGTGAAATCAGCTAGGTTGATTGCCGTATCAACCGATAGAACGACTGACATCTCCAGAAAACTTGTTTGTACGTGCCTCTTTCCCAAGCCAGCCTCCTTCACTGCTAGTGGGAAAGAGGGTTTTGTTAACGGCCTTGTCGACGGTTTTTCTCAGTTTTTTCTCCACTGTCGTTCCACTTCGCATCTCTATACTCAGTTTCAATCGCCATAATACCCCCTTATTGAGCCCGACTTTTGCCTAACTCATTTGCATATTGCTCTTCCAATGGGACGTGCCTTTTGGCAGATAGGCGTATTTTATGATTGAAATGCAGATCAATAAAAAAAAAGGTGTTGGTGGTCAGTTGTGGATGGATGAAAGGAGAAACCGTGAGAAACCGCTCCAGAAACCGAGCACTGGGACTTTTTCCTGCTTGTTGATTTCCGCATTGATGCGAATCTCATAGTTCTGCCATCTTCAACGTCAACACTGCGCCGTAGGAGGGCTGTGCTAATCGCCAGCGGCTCCCTGCGAAGTGCCTGTCGGTCCGCACTCTTAGAGGCTCTTACCAGTGAATGAGTTTTTCCCTATTCCACCTTCGAGCATGTCGTGGAGTCTTCCTCAGTTTTGGGAGAGAATACTCACACTCGTGGCATGCTATGAAGCGGTACGTTTACACAGTAACTGATTTGGGTGGCACTTATTCCATTTTCCTCCTCCACCATCCTATGGTGGAGCGTGTTATACATATGTTCCCAGTTCCTGCTGCGCGAAGACCTCGAGACTGCTGGAAGAGGTATGTGTAGCCCGTCGTGAGCTACTCATTCTGATACCATTAACCAGGGAACTCGTTCAGGACGAGGAGCGCTCTCTTGAAATGGTTTAATGAATTTTATGGGGTCATTTGTGTGGGGCATGAAATTATTTTTCTGAGGGGCCTTGCGATTGCCAGAAAAAATGATAGAGAACCTTTTCAAGCAATTGGAGCTTTTACACTTTCAATGAACTCTACAGCATTTGCAGCGTTGTATAAATGCATGTTGTATGCTTTCTGTTCACATAAGTGTTTCTATGAGCTCAAGAAAGTGGAAAGCAGAAAAATGCGAAAATTTGCCTCCAGTGAGGATCGAACTACAAGCTCAGTCTTCCACATGTTTTTGGCATTCCCAGAGCCGCTCAGGAAAAATTATCATCAGCGCTCCCTCCGCATCCCTCTGTAACATGCACAAAACCATTTTGAAAACGCGCTGCACGTCCTAGGCTTTCCTGGTAAGTCGTTTCGAGAGTTCTTGCCATAACTGATGTCTCTTCCTAGGACAGTTTCAAAGCTTTACTGTACTTCACATATTTTTTGAAAGCGCGTTCCTCGTCCTATCTGAAGATCTTTTCGATATTTTTCGCACCTTAATTGTAAGATTTTTTAGAATTTCGTGAGTACAACATACTCTAAAGGCGACATCACACGAATTTCCTGTTCTCCCTTGTATTTGGCCGGAATAGAGCGGAACTAAGTGGCTGAATGTATTGGATATATTAGTCCCAAATCCACATTGAATTCTCTTCAAGCAGTTCTCGCTCAAGATGTCTTGTAGCAATGGTGAGATCCTTGAAGAGGGTGATGGTCTTGGTTGATTATCAGAGATTACAACGATTAACTGAGGGTTTTGATCGAAGCAAATTTGATGGAATTGTTGAAGAGGTCGTTTCTGAATTGTTGGGGTGAGGTGGAAAGTCCAAGGAATCCGGAGAGGTGGATTCCGCCGACTCTTCTCCACACAGCTGCACGGTCCCATATCGCACATCCAACTCTGCACAAGCTTAACTAGCCGAGGTGTACACTTTTATGCGAATGGCATACTCAAACCTTCTTCCTACCGATACTCTCTCTTTTCCGACCACCGTTGTAGCTCCCTCGAAGGAAAATGCTCTATAACCCAACAAGATGTTAAAACCTCTACAATCGGGCTGACTTAATCCGTCTCCTATGGCAGAGTTTAAAGGTTGTAACGATTTTAGCATCAAGTGGCGAAGTTTTGTGTAATATACATGTATTTGAATTTCGGGGACGAAAATCGCAAGAACTAACTGAACGATCTAACAGCTCCTTATTTTAGCCGGTGACTGCTTTGAAATCGCAAAGGCCGCCTATAATGATAACGACTTCTATCACACGGTTATGTGGATGGAAGAAGCAAGAAGGCGTCTCCAACACGAGGACGAACCAACTGCGAACCTTGGCCAGGTATCACTGATATTAAGCGAAGTATCATTGATTTGGAATTAAGGATTATATCGTTCTAGATCCTTGAATATCTCGCGTACTCGCTCTTCAAACAAGGAAATCCAAAGCACGCTCTGCAACTGTCTGAAGAACTAATCGCATTAGGTGGGTTTCCTATATATGTTGACCAGGCATTTCGACGTCCGTTATCAGCTCCTATCAGTAGTTATCACTTCCCGCCACCCGTCATCAGTGTTCACCTCCGGCCCCCTATATATCCTAGAAGTTTGAGCGCTCTGGGTCCAAAGGGGGTGAAGTTATGAATTTCCGGTCAGACACACACACACACAACCGCTTAGCCGATTATATATAGTAGGATGATAAAGAGACAGGGAATGAGGCGCTGAAATATGTATTCTGTGATGAAGAGCAGTGTGGGAAGGTTCTGAGCCTTTGTCCTCACCCACAGAATCGTGAAGGCCCGCAAGCATTCACCAGTCCTCACAATGATGGTGCTCAACATTCAAGCTACATACATATGTCTCTTTCCCTTGTGAACAGACTTAGTGCAAATCCAGAAAGGTCCGGTCGAGACTGAGATCTTGGATCAAATTAGTATGGTAGTGGTCGCATGCTTCAATGGAAATAGGTTCCTGTCACTCAAGAGAGTAGTCATTCACCCTTCGTTCTAGTACCTTCTTAGGTTCTTTTTTATCTTTCAGTTTCATTTGATTTATGATCTGTAGCTGCGTTTTATTGATGTTTCTGTTTGGCGTACCGAGTATAAATCACCAGACGGCGCCGCACGCGTTGCGCGTACCACACAGGTCTGCAACGTGAATTCTCAAATTTGATCCTCTTCGAATTTTTGACTTCTAAGCTAGGTTTTATCTGTTTTATCTAATCCGACGGCTTGTTGATCTCTCCTCCTTGACCAACCATTTGGCTCACTTTTGCCTTTGGTTTGCGAGCTTGTGGGTGGTCAAGGGCATTGTAATTCCCGTGAATTCCATCATAATAAAATGATTTCTTTCGGCCGTTTCATTGCAACTGTTTTCTGCCAGTTCAGATTTTATGCGAACCGCCTCGTAGTTAGTGGCACAAACTCGCCCACGTCGGTGCATTACCCGCCGGCCATGGGTTTGATTCCATCTAGGCGGACTTCTATCCACTGTTTTCCCGAGTCAGTTAGCTTTGCGAACAAGGGGTTTAATGCTTTGTGGATCGGCTCCGCACTTTGATGCATCCGCCCACCATGGTGTCTGCTTTATCTCTTCGCAATCTCGTGTTTACCTTTTCGAATCTCCGAACTTCGGAACGAGTTATCAGGTTTCGACGGCTAAAGGTCGCGCCGCGGTTCAGCTGTGCCCGCCACCACACAGTTAACCTTGCGTTCCCTCCATCAACCTTATCCACTTTCCTGGTACCGGGATTATAGGAAGCGAGTTATTTAGGTTGGTTTTGAAACACCCTTTGCGTACGCCCGCCCAGCCGTTGCATTTCACTTACCTTGTCTTCTTACTCTCTATGTCAGTTTTTCCGGTCGCTAAATCATCGCTACCGTGATGACGCTTTGTAGGAAACGTCGTCTATTGAAGAGAAACGCTCTGCCCATAGTAGGCGGGCATCCACCACTCCATGTATACTGGGACACCTTAGACATTGGCTCCCAACAACTGATGCTCTGCACTGTAAGCATTTCCAAACCGAGTTATGGATTTTTTCATGAAGCACTGCTTTTTTACAGAACACCCGCAAACTGAAGCGGGGTCTCTACATATATCGATCACCCCATCTTTTCTCTAGTCTCTAAGTTGTTTCGGAATCTAATTTTGAAATCTTTGTCGTCGGTACCGCTCACTTCGATGAACGCCACTGGTTTCGCTTGGCTGATGTACTTCGCGAGATATTGCCCACCCATCCCACACTTGACCCGGTCTCTCCAGGCGGATCCCGAGGAGCTAGGGAATTTCGTGACAGACATACAGAACGACAGACGAAGCGCTATATAAATAGTAGGATAATATTATTCTCACTATATTACATAATGGACACCTTTTAGAGCCAAATCACCCTCGTGCGAGCGGAAACGTCAAGTTTTACGAAGACTATTTGGCCAAAGAAGGTGTCAAAAAGATTGACATGAGAAGGTGGGGAAAATACCCTTTCATAATCAAATGTGATCAGTTTTGAACCGCTACTTCGTAATTCACTTCAGATCATTGGGTCGGGTGCTGAATGAACGACCGCAAAGTGTCTTAGGCAATAAAGAACGTACGATCTACGAGGCTTTGTGTAGAAACGAAGTGCCTGTAGTATGTTTTCCTCATTCACCAGTTGCCTGACCATGAAAAGTTGTTTCACCTAAATTGGTTCAGAGCGAGAAAGATATATCGAAACTCTACTGCTACCTCAAACGTGATCGGCCTTTTTTGGTGTATGCACCAATCAAAGTGAGTTCAGTACTACTTTAATTAGGCATAGTTTATTTTTATTTGCTGTGGTGTTTTTAAACGAAAAAGAATGCTGGAAAAAAACGTGGAAGACGTTCGTCAAGTGAATTTATCAACATTTATCATTAATTCATTAACGTGTGGTACGCCGTGCATTCAAGCTTCTTCTCGAATCGTAGATGTGTTCAGTAGCCCATTTGGTCCATGGTGTGGGCTGGTGCTAACTTATTGTTAGTTGGGGAGACCACGCGGCGGCGCGGCAGTCTGCTCGCCTGGCATGTTACGGAAATCCGTGAGCCAGGGGGAGTGTAGGCAGTCTAGGGGGTGGGGGTGAGGGCAGTCACTTGACATGCGTGAAAAGCTGGAATGTTCGAGTTTACACTGTCTCGCTCGAGAGAGCGCCAGGTGAGCAAAGCTGCCGCGCCGCCGCGTGGTCCCCCCAACTAAAGTTAGCACCCACCGGCTTCACTTACCACCTAAAATGACACGTTCACTTGAAGTGCAGGTTCTGATCCACAAGCTACACTGGTGTGGATTGGCGAACAAGCTCGTATCTTCTTTGTATCACTCGATTCTGGAACTTTAGTGGTATAGGGGGGGGGGGAGCGTACAACTACACATGAACGCAGTCTTTCCTCCGCAGAAGTGCAGTACCACTTTTTACAAGAACGAAATTTTCTCGCAACTTTCTGTGGTTCGTATTTACAAGTTGGGAGCCGAGAAACCTCCTTTCGACTGTTTTCATTTAAAGAGAGGATGCTACAACTGCACGGGATGGTATTTGATTTAAGTAGGTTCAGATTTAATGATGATGCTGAAAGAGACGCTGCTTGGCACATTTCTTAACAGAACATTTCGAAAATAAGTGATCATACGGCCGCACCTACTAGTTCCTTAGCTTTTCTGAAAGCTGGTGTGGAGCAGCGGCAAGTGGCATGGCACCGCTTATTTTGCCAACAACCCCGGGGTCAAGTTCTGCACAGACTCCAATCTACGTCATTCAATCCTTACATCGTTCAGAGGGCAGCGCTGAAACCAGACTTCTGATGAAAAAAAGCACTAAATGTGCATTAGCAGGCCTCGACAAATTGTTGTATAGGACGAATTGCATTCAAATGTCATTACAATTTTGAAATGAAGTGGGATGCGTAGCTCCTCCCTTAAAAGGTTGTTCGGTGCCGGATGCTTTATCAGCTCCGTTGTATACCTCTACTGAACGTATTTGTGGAGGGTAGGGCTCCGAGAATCAAGCTGCCGAAGATAGATGATTCTTCAGACCATATTAAATTGACTTTTTAGGTTGAAATCAAGCGATTTAACCCCTTAGCTGTGCTTTTCAAAGAAGTGATTAGCGATGAAGAGATCAAGGTGCTTGAAGAGCTAGCCATACCTAGAGTGAGTTGATTTCTTTGTTATTACCACTTGGAAAGGATCATCAGTTGGAAAGGATCATCAGTGCCTTTTAGTTGGCTCGAGCTACCGTCCACGATTCCGCTACGGGTAAGCTTGTCCATGCTACGAACAGAACAGCAAGAGGTTTGCGAGAATTTCGGTTTTAGCAAGAGGGTTACTGCTTTTTTTTTTCTTATTTTTTTTTTTTGCTGATGGAGCGCTTTCAGTGCATGGTTGAAAGGTTGGGAGCATGAAGTGGTGGACCGTCTCAACAAACGTATCGACCTGATGACCAACCTTGAAATGGAAACCGCTGAAGAACTGCAGGTATGGCTTACATTGTGTGTGAGGATTACGACGGCGTTACATGTTGCAGACCCAAAATTATGGTGTTGGTGGCCACTACGATCCTCACTTCGATCACGCAAGAAGGGAAGAAACGGAATCATTCAAGTCTCTCGGAACAGGAAACAGAGTCGCTACCGTACTCTTCTTACGTGAGTTTCGCCGTCCGCTCCTTTCCCCTGTTCCATTTGATAAATTGGCTCCGGGAATTGACGAGATAAACAAGGTTCGTCGAGCAGGTAGGAGCGAACGAGGGCCGGATTTTTAATCATTCTTTATCAATGATTGTTTTGCTTTCTAATTGGAGCAAATATTGGTGGTTTTTTTTGCGAACTTACAAATCAGTGAAGACAAGAGGTATCAGAATCAATGCATCATTTGAAAGCACTTTTTCGCCTTACAGTACCTGATGTCTCCTTTCTTCTGGTATTGTAGGGATCTCTCAGATATATGTTAGAAAGAGAAAGTTCCGACGGTGGGGGGACAGGGCGAGAAATCTGTAAAAGAAAAAGAAGTCAGAATAGGAGTTTCGTATCATCGGGTCTGCAATCGAACTTTTACCCGGCCTCGTTTCCAAATAATATTCACATCGTACTCTTCAAAGACCGGAAGCGTGGTGCACACAAGTTTACACAAGTTGACGACGCGCGCGACAAAGCGGCAGTGACAACGACCAGGAATCAATTGGTGGACAGCTGAGTATGGGCTATCAGCTATCTTGTCTAATTATACTTCGCTCGGCAGATTTTATGAGGTGAGTATATTGTGTTAAAACAGGACTCGAGCGTTAGAGTATATCAATGGCGAAATCACCACGAAGCTTCGTTGGCAGGCAGGTGGGAATCGATTGCAACGCCACACAACATTGCAACCAACCGATTGCTCTGTGTCTTTGTCCGTCAACTGCTGCTGTTCTGCGGCCGTGGTGATCGTCAGTTGCGTGCATTAGGTTGCACTCGCGCTTTCCGTTCTTCCAGGAGAAGAGGACAAATTGGTATAATTGGAAGAATCCAAACTGGCAGTATCTTCTGATGATTCTGGATGGCGGTAATTTTTTGGTTAATGGAATCTAAGTGCGTGAATGGTGGGATGCGAGAAAGAAACATCAGCTTGATCGAGGTGGTTGCGTTGCTGTGGTTGGCTGTTTGTAGGGATTTGCTGTTTCAAACTTTTGCTTAATGCGAGCGCTACGATATCATGCTCCAACCGTATAGACATGTATGAATGTGAAGTGTAAAGGCATTGATTGAATGTGGATGGATTGCATTAAAATAAAGGTAATGGCTGGTTCGGTGTGCTCGAAACGACTCCACTTCTAAGGCCGCAAGCTTAGGCGGTACACACCGGCAGTTCCTGTTCTCTGGCGGATGTACAGCGGTCAGTTTGGCTTGACAGCACCTCAGAGGCAGCCACAGTTTGAAAGTAACATTCATGTTATGGTTGATGTTGCCTAACTTTTCAAGGAATATAGGCTTGTACCGCCTGCAATAGGTGGACATCTATCCGTCAATCGAGCTCAATTTCACAGCGAGAATAATTTGTAGGGAATTACGGGGATCGTAAGGCGAAGATCCACAGACAGTCAGGTAGGGGTGCCAGATTGTTCAGATAAAAAGATCGAAGCACCGACCTATCACTGGAAAATGATCAACGCTGTTGAATAATGATCTGTGCTAAACCCCAACTTGGTGATTGCCGCGTGTGGCATATTGAAGGGCCGAAAAAGACGCGAACCACCGTTTTAAATTAAGTATAGCGTGATGGGGTGTCTTTCTTAACGTATGTAATGGTCTACAAGCCACCTCAGCTGATCAAGTAGGACGCTAGTGTAATATTTCATCATTCGCTTCATGGTTCTTGTCGTCACGAGTGGGAATCGAAGAAGATTTAGAGAGAGGAAGGGAATAAAAGCGCAAAAAACAATTAAAAGCAAGCTTTAAATAAAAGAAATGAGGATTAATTCTACGGGTGTTGGCGAGAGCTGTGTATGAGGACCATTAGTTTAAAATGGACAAGCCTTTTGTGTTAGGCGACTTCTTACGGGTGTTGCTTAACAAAGATATACCACCTCGGAGCTATGCGATTCGCGTTGTTGGGGAAGCGGTCGGATTGCATCTGCGATGTTCCCGGCCGGCTTTTAGCTAGTAAACTTGAGTTACAGCTCCAATTTCACTGCGTTCTCGGCTGACACATGAGAGTGAGCTGGAGAGAAGTGGGTGGGGGGAGAGGGGACGAGGGACCCGGGGAGGGAAGGAGATTGGCGAGAAACATCAGTGTTGTTCGCTTTCGAAAGTCATTCTCAATAAAACATGGTGATCATGCGAGGCTGGCGCACAAGGGGGATCAGAAGTGTTGGGCACTTGGGATGCTATTGTCTTTTTTCGATGCGGAACCTACGTTGGTGGAATGGAACTGTTCTTCACGGCGTAGTCAAGTCGGCGGTACTTCGCTATAAAGTTAGTCAAACTATCTATTGGATTGTCGAATCCAGCAAATCCATTACCTGTGCCCACAACTGCGTCGACTGTCATGACCGTCATGCGTTGACAATGGAGCGTTGCTTCAAAGTTTCCACCTTTAATCCTTATTTATTTCAACAATTGGCATGGCAACCTCACGTAGATATCTTTTGCTTCTCAAAACGGCTAGCGCGACTTCACTCCATGAGATTTGGCGTGAGGCGATGCTAAATGAATCAATGTTCGAGATAAGGGAAGAATTTTTCAGAACGATGCTCTGTTTTGGTACAATCTGCTCAAGACAGGAGACGGCGACACAAGGACTCGCCATGCTGCCTGTCCAGTGCTGCTTGGAGTGAAATGGGTAAAGCTGCGCGTTCCTCAGTGTTTCAGATCCCTGAACAAATGAAGTCCTATTTGAAGGTCACGAATAAGTGGGTGCACGAAAGAGGGAACGAATTCCGTCGTCGTCCTTGCGGCCTAAAGATGGATAGATGGTGAACGGTGTACAAAAATGCGAGCGTGGGTATGCATTTTATCGGCAATGTTCGGCCTCATGATTCCGATCTTCCAGGTGGTTCATCGGTGATCTTGGCTTTGGACCAGAGCCGCGAAATGCTCCAAATCTGAGCCCAGATTTGTCCAAAGACATTTTCAGCACCATATAAAATTCTTGGTTAACTGTTGTCGTTTTATTTTTATAACAGATTCCTTTCAGTTTTTTTCTTTGATTTTTCTCGGCGTCTCGCGGATACGCCGGTCACCACGCAATGCCTTGCAACAGTTTTGCGTTCAACAACACCGTTTTCCTTGTTTTTTTCCCAATTATTATTTTTGGATTACCGTTTTTGATTCACAATTCACTGAGCGAGTTGCAGCAGGAGGTTAGCTTAACACCATTTACTGGAATTGCTGTCGCCACTTAGTTTTGCACTGTTCTGTATATGTTTGTGCACTCATCATCCACTTTTTTCCATTGTTGAGCTCATCCTTCTTGAATATCTGCCATGCTATGTCAAATAAGGTTTTTTTATTAATATAAATCTCATGGTTTTTGCAAGAAATTTCTGATCCTCAAAGCAAGCGCAATCATCCACAAAATCACCAGTGTGAATCAGATCAAGTTAGTCATGTCAGCAACTGGCAATCCAAGGTCAAGTTCCATACCTTCAATGAATTCGTGGATCTGCTTCGAAACATGCCATCCGGCATTATCATGCAGAAATACGGTATTGGTCTATCATGCTGGTGATTGTTGATAATGCACCTTTGAGGCAACCTTTGTATCCAGTAGGAGGAATCTTCAATAGATGACTTCAAGAATATCTCAAAGATGCAGAGAAGAGTTCTTCTCTCTCGTGGAGTTCTCATCGGGCTCAATAAAGAAGAACATAACGAACTACATTTAAAAATCGACATCGAACATGTTGAAAAAGATGAAACAATTTGATTCGCTCCAATCAGACGAACCCACTATGTTTTGGTCAGCACCTGAAGCCAGGGTCACCGTCCGTTACCAAGTCCAACGTGAGGGCCGTATTTGGCCGACGGAAGAGTGGGGGGGGGCGTTTAGTAGAAGTCGTAATGCGTGGAATGAGGAAATGTAAACAAATGTGAATAAAGATCCAAGCCAGGGTCACAGCATTAGACGATTAAAATGAGAACGTTTGCTGACGGTAGGTAAGCTATATAACTTTTGAGTGCTTCTCCAACTACTAACCACGAGCGAGTGCATGGCGCACCTCAAAGCAGAAGAGTCTGCTGCAGGAATACTGAACAAATCAAGCTTTTCAACGATTGTGAGGTGGAGGAAATCTTCTATTAGGTAGACCAGATTGAAATGTCGTTTTCGATCATCAATTATTTTCATTATAAAAACAATAATGAAGCACATCAACCTGAACCATCTCCTTCACCTGTGTCATCACCTTTCGTTACGCAAAGCATGGATGCCTACCGCGTAGAACTCTTTCTGGTTCGACTCGAAGAAGTTGGGCACTCAAATTTTGACGTCGCGGTTATCGAATTGGTTTGCTGCTAAGGAGTGTTGCGCTGACCTGGGTCAGTGATAGTCGGACGGCGCCAGAGACCTGGGCTATATGGCGCTGGAGGTAGAACGTCCCAGCCCAACTCCTCGATTTCTTGTTGCGTGATTTTCACGACATGTGGTCTTCCGTTATGTGCAATAGTTTTACATTGGCCGAATTCACCCTTGACGACGCAGAGCTCGGTCCACGCGGGCGGGCTGTTGTGCGCAGGCTTCAGCTGTAACTGTCTGACCCACAATCAGCTCTCCATAGTAGGCCAGTTCCACCACACCGTAGCACGACTTTTTCTCAGTGGATGTCCGGTTTCAGAGAGGCCCCAGCTGCCAACCACGGTCATCTTCTCGCATTGTTATTGGGAAACATCTCTTTGTAAAATGCGGTCAACACGAAGTCAAGAACCTTTTTCCTCTTGAAGTTATGGAGCGAAGTTCCAGTATTGCTCTATACATACTATACAGGGGTGGCCAAAAAAAAGAGACACTTTGCCCATGGCGCACATCATCGAACTTTTCGTCGCACAGGGTGCCGATGTTAATGAAAGTTTTACGGCGAAATATTCCTAAGGTGTTCCCCCGTAAACAGAAGCAGGCCCTCCTTCACTGTCCCCGCCGTCTTCAGAATATGACGTCATCTGCCGCCACCGTCGAGCTCAACGAGGCTTACCGTAATCGCTCCGGCCTGAAGCTGCTTCATAATTTCTTTAACACATTGACGACAACGCGGGGGATATATATCCCGCGCATTGCAGGCCATGTCGGACCGTGCGGGATATATATCCCCCGCACCCATTACACTCATTTTTTTCGCGCACGCCTGATTCTTTTAGAAGTTTCTTGTATTCATTCCATGGAAGAGACCTTGACGTAGCTACAAACATAGTGGCCCTTAGAATGGTCACGTATACTTTAATTTAGAGGAGGATTTCTGAACCATACGAAATCTTCATTTCAATAAATTTTTCGTTTACTTTTTCTTTTTATTAATGTGAAGATTTAAATAGTAGTAGAAGTAGATAAGGAACCTTAGGGATGACAATATGTGTGTTTTGATTGGAATAATCAACGTAAAATTGCTTTTGAGGTCCATTGCAGCTAGTTCTGACCAAATTTCGCTTTTTCATTGTTACTCCATGTCTTTCGATCGAAATTCCACTACTGCTACCCCTGGTTAGGTTGCGCTCATTACAATTTACTGATTTGGTTTCAAATTGATCATTAGTTGTGTATTTATCACTCAAAATCTGCTTGAACGACCTGAGGCGAGCGCGCCCGCAAAATCGCCGCGGTCCCACGTGGCCAAAAAAGCCAAAACTCGCGTTGTCGTCAATGTGTTAATAGAAACGTGCCGTAATAACTTCGTATAGAGATATGGAGCTGGTGGCTACATGCAAAAACCAGCTGGTGTGACCCAGCATTGTCTCGGGACGTCGTATATGCTATGGGTACCGTCCAACCGCCGTGTGGAGCTCGCGGCTATCGCCAAACCATGTTTCGTGGGGAAAATCTTCGATAGTCGTCCGGTCTGTAGGAGGCTATCATGTAAGGTTTAGATAGAGTAGAAGTTGCTCTCCAATACTCAGTTGGCGGCAGTTGATTTGATTTTAGCAAAAGTGTGATCGATGCTGTCTGAAAATGTGTAGTTAAGTGTCTATTTTTTTTGGCCACCCCTGTATGTAGATATATATAGCTCAAAATCCACGGATATGTGAGGCGGCAGTGCCAGCAAAATCGCCCTGGTCCGACGCTGCGCAAACCCAAAAGCACATTGTCGTCAACGTGTGACTAGTTTGTCTTTGCTGTATTGTATGTAGGTCATTGCTTACCACTCGACACACCGCACGCTAGGCTTTTTCACTCGTGGCGACATTATCCGCATGGCTGGTGTTTTCCCCCCGATTTGTGTGACGCGTAACCGCATCTCGCTGGCTCACAAGGTGCGTTTTTCGGAACTCAATTCCGAATGCCATAAAACAAGAGCACAATGGGAGCTCAGAGGGGGATCAGATGACATTATACAAATACAAAGTAAATACGAATACAAAATACGATGTTGTGCAAAGATTCCGATCAAGAATATTCGACTGAACGATTCAAATTAGAGGTGGTCGAATCATTGCAGAAGGTTGAGCGTGGCTGCATTTCAACTCGTCAGCCCAACTATACGCGACGTGAACTGGAGGACGTACCTGAAGATTCGAGAGCGGTTAACAGAAGAAGGTGTTTCATATGTTACGCAACATTTCTTAGAGGAAACTTGTTGCGACCGCAAATAAACAAGAAGAGTCAACACGAGTTGCAGAGATTGTAGAAAAATCCTTTGTATTGAATGTTACAATGAGAAACACAAATCTTCTCATCCATAGTACTATTATTTGTATTATGTTAACACTTGTTTTTATACTCCCCATCTCCCATATTTGCTTGCTTATTCAAGAATAGAAGTCGAAGTTGGAAGACAAGTGAGAAGTACGTAGGTTTCAGAAGATCGATGCTGAACTATAGAATATCTAATATTTCGTAGACCACAGTGTTCAATTTACTTTAATGTTAAACCTTTGAGGGTGAGGGTTACGTGCTTGTAACACAGTAATTCATTTTTCCTGATCGGCCCTCTGAATACCAAAAAAGGGGTGATGAAGTGGTCCGTGGTTCGAATCCTCGCAGTGACAATTTTTTGCATTTTGTGTTGGCGTTTCAAAATTCGCGAAAAATAGCGTCAGCGGAAACAACTCATATCTATAATTAGGACTATCAGCAACCTTTATACGTGACTTTGGCTGAAAAAATTTTGAAGAAAAACAAGAACGGCAGTCCTTAAAGGCACGCTCCGCGATCAGGCGGGCTCGCCTGTTCCATCCAGGGGTAGTAGGCAGGTGGACAAGTGTTGATGTCGGGCCCCTTTTGCGGCTTGAAAGTGCGCGACAAAGGCAAGGAGCTCGTCCAACCCGCAACTCACACCTTCGTCCGCAAGCCCCACCCTCCGCTGTCGGTTGCCACGTGGCGCTGCTTGAAAAGCGCGGGCGCATTTGAGGCAGCGGTCCCACGCGATCCAATGTCATTGGCACTGGAGCAACTAGAGTTAGGTTCGTGAAACTCGTCCAACGCGCCTCTTCTCTATCCCAAGGTGGAATGTGGCTGAAATAGGGGAGGTCTCTGTACGGGGTGGTGGTTTCGTTTGCTTTCCTTCTCTTTTACAGACCACCTCCCACCTATAGCTTCATAACTGAACGCTTTTCCACCTATTTTATCCCGAATCTTGCCTTTAAGCAGTTTCCTTTGCTCCTTCTTTGGTATTCAGAGGCGGCTCAGGAAAAATGAACTACAGTTCTGTGTTCCATGCATGTACCTCTATATCATGCAAAAAACCGTTTCGAGAAAGCTGGGCATTTCCTGGAAGACCTTCCTGGTTAGGAGGAAGTTGCGCAAGCGCTAGAAAAAAGGATGACTTCTTGATGACTCTTTTGATTTCATTATCCTAACTCATCATCTCACATACTTGTAACCTCATTGTTTAATATATTGTTTTTGACTACCCATAACTTTATATGGGTTGACAAAAACATAAATAGTGGTTCGTCTGAGTAAGAGGCGAAACGAACCACCTCTTATTCTCGAATTTTTTCCATTCTAAATTCTTATTATTGGGTGGGACGCGTTGCCGCGTCACAATCCGACAGGTGTGCAAAGTGGGACGCGTTACCGCACCACGCTGTCGTCAACGTATTTAGTGATGAAAATGTTTTCTAATCGGAGTCAACAGTCAAGCCTTTAAGTCACCATGGAAATAAAAATCTGGATTGGAGGGTAATAAAGAATATCATCTACGGCATTGTGAAATGCTTTTTGACGTAGGTTTGAGTCGTTGCTCCCAGCATTCGGTACCTTTCGTTGGCCCTGAGTGGTCGACTTTTCCGCTGGAGATATGTAGCGCAGATCCCATCATGCATGGCATCCCCAGTCTACACCACCTTCACCTCAGATCCCGACGCAGTTTGAGATACTTTCATCGTTCAAATCTTTCTGACCGCTGAATGAACCACAGCCAGTAAATTGTAGAGGTTACCAATTATTAAGTGAATAAGTTCAGTTCTAGGGAACCTTGGAGGAATCCGTGACATTTTGGGTCCAGGTTTCCCTTAGGATTAACTTGCCTTTTTCGAACTTGTTTTCAGGATAATATCCTGTGATCTGAAAAGCCACTGTTACGCTGTCGTATCGGATAAGAGATGAAAGATGAAGAAGAAACCATTTGAAACGGCCCGAAACCCGAAATGGGACCCCTTCCTTGCCCGTTGATTTGCGCATTGATGCGACTCTCATCGCTGTGCCCTCTTCAACACTACGCTCTCTCTGCTATCTAATCACTCGCCACGTATAGACCTGCGGCGAGTGATTAGATAGTCGGTGGGCGTACCCCGCCAACCGCGCCAAGAGTGAGCCATGCTAGATCGCCGAGGTCAAATCTTCCGCTGTTAATTGGGGGTCTGCCGACACAACTATGCAATTTTTCCCTTTCTTGACCTTCGTTTTTGTCATGAATTCCTCCTTCAAGTGTTGTGACACTACCAACCAACCTCTAGCACAGAATGAATTTTTACGTGAAAGTTCAGGAACAATGTGCTTCGTCGTGTTTCGCCTCACTGCCTCTGCCACCCTACTGTTTCTTGCCCAGGTATGACGTCTAAGCGATTAGTACAGTAGTGCTGCCTCCCGAATCGCGCTCAAGTAGTCTGGATTTATACAAGGCTAACACGGCTGCAATGCACAGACAGACAGTGTTCAGAAGAAAAAGTGCGAATTTCCTGACCTTCTCCTCAACTGATTTTATCGGCACTTTATAAGATGCGAAGAGTTCGGATAGTTTTTTTTTCGCTTTTTCGCCTCAGTTCGCGATACAAACGCTATCGTAAGAATACTTCCGAACTATTGCAGAGCGCGTTTCTAAGCCAGGACTCAAACTCGGGTCCCATGCTTTTTGGGCAGCTAAGCTGTCAAATACCACTGCAGATGTAACTTTCCTAATAGGTGTAATTTGTCAAACCGTCTGACTGACTGCTGATGAGCTACCTGCCATTCTATCATTTAAATCAGTAGCTTTTTCTGTAGGACTGTAAGTCTGCAAGGTTGTCTATTTGACGGTCTGCAAAATACCAATAGGTGTAATAAGGCCTGAAATAAGCAAAATTTACCGCTAATGGTAAGAGTACTTTGAAATCAGGTTGATTTTGTGGCGTGCTCTCACTGCTGATCTGAGAGAACAAAACAACCGTCAACGAAATTGCTAACCAAATCATTGTTGAGACATCGTTCTAATGTGCAGGGCGTTGACTTTGCGAAGGAATGACCATACCTAAAAGGATTGTAACGTATTAGGTTAGCAGGGATATCCTGTAACCTCTGCCTTTTCATTGGTAGCATCACACCGACGTTTTAGCAGTAATACCCAGGGTGATACCGCTTCTGTCGGTGAGACTCATTTGCTTTCTACCTCTATTTCTGCATTGCATCGAGAAGTTTTTCAGATTCGTCAAGGGGCTTCAGTACCTGCGCCATTCCGAGCCTCTTTTGTGCCGTTCTGTCTCGAGCGTGAAAGCTGCCGAATCCGAAGTACAGGAAATGAATAGTGATCATCAATGTACAGTCTTTTTCTGGCGTTAATGCTCAGGGCAGGAGACTACAATTTTGACGACTTAGCGTCTAAATGTCTATCTAAACCCCTTGAAGGAGATGACCACTTTGCACTTAAAACTGCTTCACGAGACGGGAATCAGCCGATATCTTCTTACAGCAGCATAGTTGGAGAATTTCATCTGGATGGAAGCAAAACATTCGTTCGGAGAGTCTCTTCAGTAACCAGTGCCAATAAGCACAATGTAGGAAAGGTTTTCAGAAGCTCACGCAGAGGTGAGCAGTTTGCCCTCAACCCATAGTATGCTTTCATACTCCTCAGTCCGAGTACAGGTAATTTTCCATTTCAATTGGACATGAAAACCAGCACCACAGCACCATTGGATTGTTGTGGTGCTGTTTTTATCTTGTCATGTTTCCCATCATCCTAAAGCTCCTAAAGCTAGTGCATTCGACTGATGACCGTAGCCCTAATCAATCTAGGACATCTGTCACGAAAGTTGTAAGATGCGCGCTTCATCGAATCCTGGAAGCATCAAAAGTATTAGGTTGTCCCAAAAGTTTGTGCCACTTTCTACATTTTTTAATGTTAACATAATCTCAACAAAAAGCAATATCCACCATCAATATACGGACCATCACTATCAGTGATTTGTTGCCAACATATCACCATAACACAAGGAGTCGATGTCGTGTTCTGGAAGGTCCGCAGTTTCGAGGTGGTAAAGGCAGTGATGTCGATTTCGAGGTCTTTCTTTGAATCGTATATTTTGCTGGCAAGATGGCTGTTCAGCAAAAGAGTAGTTGGCCTTCAAGTGGAGGCTTATTCCCTGCTGTGCGGTGGATCTGACGGGACTTCTCGAGTGACCTCTCAAATCTAGAGCGGTGTCGTTTCGAAACACGTGGTCTCGCTTGTCGTAGCGCGGACATACTTTATTGAATTGTGAGCGTACTAGTTGGAGTTTTCTTAACAGCTTCAAACGTTGATTACAGGAGACCTGTCCTGTTACAAAGCCGAAGCCGGAGAGAAGCTCTCAGCGGCTGGTTCGCGACTTGCTTTTCATAAGTATGCCATAGCGTTTTTCTAGATTTGACAGTTTTCAGCCAAATTCTGTTTGATACAGCTATTGGTGCTTCTGCAGGTGGTTAGCATATAACAATCGCCTCTCATGAGCACTAGCGCCGTTGCCCAGCCAGCGTCTGGAAGGCAGCATAAAAGATGTTTACTAAACTCTGCCACACTCATGTGCTTACTGGTCATTTCATGAGGATTTCTTTGTCCAAGCCTCTGCAATTTTCCAAAGGAGGAGCATCTCTTTCAATCCTGTACCTGAAAGGTCTGAGTGTGGCGGTCACATAGCAAAATAACCGGATGGGTTGCCTCCAATAGAAGAGCACAGCAGGTCCAAATCGAACACCAATTGCCTTCACGAATCAGGATTTTCTCGAGGCTTCAGTCTTCAGAGCGAAGCAGGTTTGACTATTTTGATATCGCATAGTGGACGACGACAAGGAGATGTATCGCAGAGCAAATGGCTCCTGGCTTCGACCGGTTTGTGGCTCAGCAGAAGTTCATAAATCAAGTGTGAAAAACATGGCTCCTTCTTTTGAGATTTTAAAACCGAAAAAAGCAGCTGGGGCGGGCATGAGTCATGTATGGTTTACTCAACGAAGTGAGCTCTTCGTAGCCCACTTGGTCATATTCAGAAATCGCAAAATGAAGTTCTGGCATGAGGTGCAAAAAAGTGGCACGAACTTGTGGGACAACTTAATATCTCCTCGAATTATGTCATTTGAGAGAAGCGTGGCCGAAATTTACTTGAAATTGCAATGCTCAGATAACACTGCTGGCAGGTTGTGAAAAGTAAACTAGATCTAGTTCGTTTTATCGTCTCCTAGAAAGAGCACTAATCTCTTTCTAGGAGACGATAAAACGAACTAGATCTGTTTATGAAGTGATAGCAAAAAGAAAACACTCAATTCAATCAGAAGTTCCCTCCTTCACTCTATTGGCGATTTCGATGTTTTTATTTGATTTTGTACACGGGTAACAATTCTAAGCGATTATAAAGACAAAGAAACAGCGACTTTCCCTATATAACCTGATAAGCACTCCATTTATTCTACAGTGAATAATTTCAGCAGAAGAAAGCCTTTCACCGTGGTCAGTGTCCTTAGTAATAGTATTTGACGACCATCTCCGACTCTCAACGAAACTATTCCTATACTAGAATCAAATTGGACAGGAGCGAATCATAGGTGTTAAAATTATGTTCTGGATGGTTGTGGTCCATTAAGGGGAATACCTACCAACGTGACGCCAGCTCTCCGCTTTATGAGCTGGAGGCATGGTCATGGTTTATGTTTCCATCGTCTCTTAGATAGGTCGTTTCCGCCCACGTTAGTTGTAGATGTGCTAAAGTCCATCGCCAGAGCGGATCCATAGAAAGGATCAACTTTGTCATCGCTGCACTTCCGTGCTCTTGCATCTTCTGTGGGAAAGAAGCGCTTGTGATACGTATAGCACCGTGCTGCCCACACATAATGGCACAGCAACTGTCATTAGGCCCGCAGCAGTGAATCAAAAAACAACCACCATTCCTTAGCACAGTCAATTGCAGTCGTTTTTTCACGGCTTCTGTTTCAGGTGACTCCGGCTCTGCTTTGCACGTTCAGACAACTTCCACCTTCCGCAGTGATAACTGTTCCAACATACCTCAGTACTGCGCCGAATTTCAAGCATGACATAGGAGATTGCATGAAGATGTGCTACGAGGATCCGTCCTGTGTTTACGTCATCTCCTTTAAGGTTAATTAATATTTTTGTGCGAGCAATTGAAAGATCACTTCTCTTCAGAAGATTCACGCGCAGGGCTTTGCAGTTGCTGCCACTTTTTTACTCAACTCCTGTGACTGTGTCCCTCCTGGTGTGACCGAATCAGATCCCCTGAATACTGACGTGGAACTATTGGCTAATATAAGGGCTATTTTATACGCCGAGCGTCGTCACGCGGAGTCATAGAATGCTCTCGCAGCATGGGTGAACGCGTCATGGAAGAACCGTCAGGATTCTGCTTTGTTTCTCTAACATCAAACTCGATGTTCTCTTTTAGAAACCTTACGAGTGATCGTGCTTGAATTGAAGATGCTATAAATTCTTCATAGTGGCACTGAGAGGTCCCACCAGCCAAGAATCGCTCTGGGTAGAATAATGCCTCCTTTCTTCTGATCTCAACTGAACAAATCAACTCGATAATTTTGTCAACATCTGTGTGCTTTATCTCATTCCATCTTTGGAAGGCATTAAACCACCCTTTAATACGCTTTTTTAGGCTGGACCTTGTTCGATTAATCCTTCCACGGGCATAAGCGTACGTGTCGACGAAGTGCATTACGATAACGTCGTGGGAGGAGACGTGTATCAGTTAGATCGGAACGAGACTGTCATGGAGTGCCCAAAGTTGGAGGAGTGGTTGGAAGAAAACCATTAGGTCAACGGTTGCTAATTCAAACTGACTGTGCCAATTTTCAACTTGCCGACAGGCAGCAGTCAACAGACAATTTTCAGTTTTGTGTCGTGTCGATTTGCTAGAACATTTTATAGTTCTTTGGTGTGCTTTTTCGAAGCATTTCGACCGAATAAATATGTTTAGATGCATTGTTTGTTTTTTCAGAAGTGCATTCCTGGGAATTTCCTAGGGGCTTTATGTGGCTGCTACTACAGTAGTCATGGCTTTTGTATCGTAGATTGAAGATCGGTTTCCCTTGGTACGATGCACCTCGAACCAAAATTGAGAACATCCACATTCAGAAAAAGCTACTGCATTTTTTCATTTCAACCCCAGACTCAATAAAGCTGTTAATAACCGGAACAGTTTTTCATCGGTTAATTGCC
>MU893615.1:0-19403 GCA_036418205.1 Ostertagia ostertagi
GTATGTTGAGTGTTTTGAAGTCCTTACAGCAACAACCTCAGCAGAAGTTGTGTCGAAGAATCTATTCAGTGGTGGGATAGAGTAGTCCCTGTGTATCACTGATATGCTGTTTTCGCGGCTAAAAAGTTGCGACAATCGCGCTGGGGCTTCATAAAGTTAACTCGCTTCATAAAGCTTACTTATGGCAGCTAACAATAACCTATGGACGAGATACCTCGCGCACATCCCATAAAACTCAGCGTGGATTATTCCAAGTAGGCGCGGGTTAGTTGAGCCATGGAGCAAGCATGTTCCGAAAACTCGTCCGTCTCCCCCTTTCTTATTCCAAAGAGGAGAAAAGACGCTTGTAAATGGGTTTATCAGCGATTTGATTCCTTTGATTCTTTTTTCGGTTTCAGTCTTTTCGATACCTACAACTCCATTATCGACCGCTGTTACTCCACAAATTTGATCTGGAGGTGTTGCTTTAAAGCGAGGGATTACGATAAAATGTGTGTGCGCACTATACAGTAAGAAGTAAGAAGCAGTAGCCATAGGCAAAAGAAGGTTAAATGTGGCCTTTGCGGCAAAGGTGCACTAGTTACTGTTAACAGGGCCTGCCAATCATTTCTGCACCCGTTTCCGCCTATGATCCGCTTGCTGCCGGTAGTAGCATCGTTTCATTCTGAAAGTGTGCCTAACATCAAGCGGCCGTGTCGCCAAACTCCTGTGTAATGCTTATCAGTCAGAAGAGCATGGCGTTCGTTGGCATCATGGTGAGTTAGCACGCGCATACGGCTCCATGTCTGGTTGCTGACTCGACCATTGTCGGAGCTCAGTGGGCTAATGAAGGGGTATCATTTTACGTGTTTTTGACGCATTCCTCTTTTTTCGCCACTCGCTCATTATGAAGCATACCCACATCCAGTGTATGCCCTACCCAATCTTACCGTAATCACTTCTTTGAAAGCGTGTTGGACGAGTTTCGCGAGTCTAACTCCAGTTGCTCCAGTCCCAATGACATTGCGCTGCAATGCAACCGCTGCCTCAAGTGCGCCCGCGTTTTTCAAGCAGCGCCACGTGCGGGCGAAGGTGCGAGTTGTGGGCGCCTGATCCAGGAGCGTGCCTTTAACCCTTAGACAACGACTTTTTTGAAAGAAGCTGTCGATGTGTTCTGTGTAGTATCTGTCGCTCCTTAGCAACAACTAATCATCTACAGAAATTTGGCTGACGTACGCTGGGTTTGAGCTGGGATTTGATCCAGGGACCATACGCGCGATAGTGGCCCCTCCTTTCACAACACCATCTCCGCTCGAATGACCATTTTCGAAAAAATAGACTGGCAGTTAAATTACCATTTACCAAATACACATTTTCCACATTGCATTCCTGGAATAAGCTAATGTCCGGTTGGGAACGCACTTGGAAAGAATTGTAAGCTTCACTTGGTAGGAGTGCTGCTCCGCGCTACAAGCGGCGTTCACCGGCTGCTTCTGCTGCAAAGGATTTTCGTGGGTTTTTATTCCCAAATCTGCGCCATCATAGGAGCCTTTTACTACCACTTCCGTAACATCCGACTGTGTTGGAGATCCCGTCCTCCAGGGAACTGACAGATCCCTGGAGGACGGAATCTCCAACACAATCGTAGTACGCTGCGTCGTTCACTGACTGGCTTGTGACCGGCAAAATGCCCCCATCCCTCATTGGTTTGGCCTGGCAACGTTGCAACGGTGATAACACATAATTGGGAAACACTGGAACCATTACAACAAGTATAAAGAGTGTGAAGCTTCGAAATTTACCCTTTTGGGAGGTGTGAACACAGTACAGTGACCTGCGATGAGACCTGCTTATTGCCTTATCCAGGGCAACGCGCTCTGACTTAGGATGATTTGGGATGATAGAAGGAATTGTAAATTTTCTATATGTGCACAATCCGCCAAAGCGGGTCCTCCGATCTCAATAAGTGCCAAAACTGTGGTAGTGTCTTTGACTACGAAGTGGGACACATGTGTACCACCAGTAGTCAAAGATTAACTTACGCAGGATGACTCGCTTTAGCTTCTGACGATTCAATTGTCATAGTAAGAATTAGAAAGCTTCTATATGTGCACAATTCAGCCATCAAATGAGCGCTCCTGCCTCAATATTCCCTGAAACTGTGGTAGTGTCTTTGACTACAAAGTGGGACACATGTGTCCCACCAGTAGTCAAAGGGTTAAGTGCAACCACCGCTGTGTCTCTGTAGATGTTCACTTCCCCAAGTTCTGCTGCTCTTTCACCTCTATTCATAGGGGAGGTTTGGGGGGGGGGGGGGGGGGGGGGGGGGGGGGGGGGGGGGGGGCGGGCTTAGCGGGGATTTCGCATGACCAGCACGTAAAATGAAAGTAGCGCATCTTCGTGACGATGTAATCACTCCCACTGAAGCTTAGAATAAGAAAGGTAACAGGGCTAATAAGAAGAGTACCTTCGTTCCCACAAACAACATACTGCCGCTAGGCGAGAACTGTATTGTAGTGATTGGTTGAGTCGACTCTTTCTGTTCAAATACGTTTTCCTTTGTGGACAAATCCAGTATGCTCCATGATCCATCGGTGAAGCCCAAAGCTAGCAATGCACCTGGCGGATCCACCGACATACATGTAATGCCCTCCTGAACACATACTTGATAAAAGGGCTCGAACACCAGAAGTGATCTTCACGTTACCGCGTAGTTCTTTCGCCAATTCCGTTTCTTTGTAGATGTGTCGTACTGCCGAACGCCACCATCAGCACTAGCAGTTATGAACAGGTGAGGCGGCACGGCCACGCAATACGTGACGTCTTCTGAGTCACCCTGAAAAATGGAGTTGTGAAACACTAGCACATCTCCAGTAAACAGTCCAAAACCTACGTCCACGCAATT
This sequence comes from Ostertagia ostertagi, assembly GCA_036418205.1. Classification (NCBI taxonomy): domain Eukaryota; kingdom Metazoa; phylum Nematoda; class Chromadorea; order Rhabditida; family Trichostrongylidae; genus Ostertagia; species Ostertagia ostertagi. The sequence goes on from MU893615.1 coordinate 2,885, forward strand.
CCTCGAATGTGACTCAATCACCGAGTAAAGTGTGTTGGCGCGTTGTCCGACAATAACTCACTACGCTTCCCAAGTTTCAGACTCACTCTTTGGCGTTCCTGCGTCATCTGGTACTGACCAATGAACCACAAAGTCAAAAAATGTCCTCAGAAAGACTCGCTGTATATTACTTTTATTTTTTATCGACTGAGCTAAAACGTCACAGGCTTGAGCTCTACCCATCTCTCGATGGAAGAAAAGTTTCCCAATTCTTTTTGTCGTTCTTCGCGCTACTTCGTAGACAGCTCATCAATTTTTTTCAAGCACCAGGCTTATGTGAAATCTACGTGGGGCTGCTCATGTCATGTAAAGGAATCAGTGCTGTAAATCATCGAGATGTTTCTCAGAGTCATGCATATTTGAGAGGAACAGATTGAGGACCCAGTGCAACCGTCTTCATTCGCTCCCAAAATGAGTCTCAGGATGCCGTACCTGCACTAAAAGTTTGTATGGAGAATGGGACCCACTTGACGGCGATCGCAACATATGGGGCCTCCTCTAGGATTACCGTTAAGAGGAGCATAAACATCTCGAAGAAGGAGAATAGACCACGCACACTAGAGGCTCTCTTCACACAACCACACCCCCCGCACCCCTCCACTGCTCCTAAGCGTTGGACAAAGGAAGGTCGTTCAGGTTTCCCCGAGCGATTTAGAACGGTTTCTTGGTGCATGATATAGGGGCAGATGCGGGAACCACAGAACCATGTTCCGTTTTTCCTGAACGGCCCTCTGATATCAAAAAAGAGGGTCCCTAGTTCGATTCCTCGTGGTGACAAATTTTTGCATTTCGAGTTGACGTTTCAAAAATTCAAAATTGGCTCCATATTCGTGATTGAAGACGTCAGCAACCTTTAAAATAGACTGTGATTAAAAAACTGGTGGAAAGTTGTGACCTCACAGTGGGGCCGTTTTGGTGTCGCACCTCTTTTTAATCAAAGTCTATTTGTAAGGGTTACTGACGTCCCTAATCATGAATATGGAACTAATTTCATGCTAACTCCATTTTGCGCGAATTTTGAAACGTCAACTCGAAATGCAAAAATTTGTCACCACGAGGAATCGAACTAGGGACCCTTTTCTGGTATTCAGAGGGCCGTTCAGGAAAAACGAACCATGGTTCTGTGGTTCCCACATGTGCCCCAATGTCATGCAAAGAAACCATTTTGAAAAAGCTTGGCACACCCTGAACGACCTCCCTTGTTAGTCTCGCGTTTAATAGAAAGGCGATGTTTTGTGCGGTTCTTGAAACGCATTTGCCCCCAATACATCCGTATCTTGGAATAGCGACCACCTCACTTCTCACAGAATATAAGAGGCCCTTCGAATGGCGCCAACTTCTTAAGTTAATGACGCTTGTGTGTATGCCGGCAGATCATACCGATAGAAAAGTAGGTGGTTTCATCCCAAATTTGGCGTAAGATCTACAAATAGAATCCAGAATTCTGCGTTTTTTTTTGTAGATATGTAAAAAAATTCCATCAAATTACATGCATTTCATCCAATTGTCACACCTTTCCACTGAAACCTTTTTCGTCAGAAGCATTAGGAGGGTTTCTGAAAATTTATTGGAGAATGGAAGCTATTCAGAAGGATCAAAACTCTAAGGGTAGTTCAGTGGAGCAATTTCTTTGTCAAATAGGTAGTATCCCGAGTGGATGCCGAGTGTTGACTTTTCTTCCAATTTTATGATGAATGAGTGCAATTTCAATACGAAACGACTGGGTCAATACTTTCCAAGTCTATTCAGCGCAATAGCGAAAGAACCACAAGGCTTCTCACCTCGACAGGTCTCCGCCGACGAACCAAATCGGTCGTTTCCCATTCAGCTACTGTGCGATCTTTGCCAGCGCTTAACAGTGTCCCTTTGCGGCTCACACATAGAGCAAACACTCCTCCTGGATGCACTGCGTAAGCCTACAAATGTTTCTCACAGAATTCATTTCATCTTTTTCATACAAATTAATAGTTTATTAAATTAGTGACTGATAGTAATTCAAGAAGGTTACTTCTCCGTATTCCGCTATAATGCATCTCTTTTGTTTTTATAAATCAAAATGGAAATTACTGAAGTAGCGAGAACGTGGTAAACAAGAGGTGTGGCCCATTTCGAACAAATGCTCGGCCACCCTTCCCCTTCCCCCATCTCCAGAGCTGGTCTCGATCATTTCGTGGACCAAGTTCCACTCGACACATTTCAACTCCGCCCCTTAAACCACACAAAAGCCCGTGGAAGGGAGAGTAGAAATTGAAACGACAGAATACCGCGGAAAAATTGCGAAAAAGTCGCAAAATTCTCCACAAATACTGCCCCATTTGGCTAAACTTTGCCTCGAAACTACAAAACCCTACCATGTTCTATTCTACCAGATGAATGATTTACTCTAAAAAGACTTCAAACGCGATCGAGAATAAAAGCGTATTTAACATGTCCCTTACACCAGTTGTGTCTCTCTGGTGAACGGACGAGCGATAGCTTTGCTATGTACACTTGTACAGTAAATACTAGAAGTGAGGGCTAAACAGAACGCATGTTATCATGAAAACGATGTATTTTGAATGTATCTATAGGGGACGATGAAAAAGAGTCGCTCTCCTTTGCACCTCAAACGGGATTAATTACAAGTTGCTGAATTCAAACCGAATGATCTCAATTGGAAATTAAAGAGCAGGTGCCCTTCTATTGAAAAAAGACTTCATAGAAGTTTTCGAACTCCGCGATATCAAAAGATTTTCCTACCGGTACATAGCGTACGGTTCGAATTAAACGAAGTCTTCGACGAATAATGGGCCATTACGTCCTTAACCGAAGTGCCGTCCGGAAGGGGTGCTGCATATTCAGATACTCTCACTGGGAAACTATCCATCAGTTAAACGATCAAAGAAATTATGTAGCTTCAGGTTGAAGCGGTTACGGTAGGCCTCCTCGAGGGTGATGCAAATGACGTCATGTTCTGAAGAAGGTGAGGGCAGTGAAGGCGAGCCTGCTTCTGCTTGTGGGATCGGGGGTGGGGGAATGTGAGGAACATTTCGCCGTAGAACTTCCATGCGGTAGCAACGTGTGCGACGAAAGGTTTGGTGAAGTGTGCATAGTACTAGACGAAAGACCGTTCGTTAGCCACCGTCCCCCTCCCTCCTTCTCCCCCTTGTAGTTAGTAATCTAAACCCATGAGCTAGAGATTAACAGACTAACCAGGCTGCACACAAATTCATTGTTAAACGATCCCTTTTCACTCGAATAACGATCAGTTTTCTATCTTCTTGTGCAACTGCTCTTATTTCTTTACTATGCCTTGTCATCTGCATACGAGACTTACCTGTTTTTTGGTCTTGTACGTGATAGGATATCTCCACTACGAAGCGTTCCGTGTTCTAGTCACTCCGTTTTATACCCAAGTAATTTACATCTAATCACATCGCCCGTCTCCGAAAAACACATAGAAAGCAACGTCTTCGGTTTATCTCTCCCCTGAATAAGGAAATTTATGGCTTCCAAATAAAACTGAAGATGAATGGCTTCAGTTCCACATGTGGCTGAGAAATGTTGGAAAGAACCCTCAAAAATAGCCAAGTTTTTTGTGAGCGTCTCGTTCTTTCCGTCAAATTGCCAGAATGCGAAAATCGCACGGCCGTAGACAACAATCAGATTTTTCATTATCGGATGCCAGCTGGCAGCGAATATTTGGTCGTTCGCACTCTGAAAACAGTTTGTTTCATTTCGATATATAAAAATATTTGAATGTTTTTAGAACATTCCGCATGGTTCTCATAGCTGCATTGACTAAATAGCTAACATTCCCTTTAAATACGAAAAATAAGGTAAAAAGTCTGATGTTAGAATGTTCCGGAAACTCACTCTACTCCACCTGTATCCCCATCCTACCTCAACCCACTTTGACCTCACTGGGACCACCTTCCACACCGGACACAAGTGTGCGATGAAGAGTCATTCGATGTCAGGCAAGGAGAGTCCCACTCTGAAAGCCATTTCGGTTTCCTACCAAATTACTAAAATACTACGCGAATTTTTAAGACTATGGAGAGAGTGTTAACGCGAATGACTCACCGTCAGTGTTTGAAAATGCCAATGCTGCTATTGCTTTTTCGAACATCGCTTTGGAGCCGCCCAGCACGTGCAATGTAGTCAACGTAATGCTGTCCCAAATACGAACGTGAGCCTAAATGAGCAGAATCCATGGTGCTGGATCTTAACGCTATGTTCCAGTGTATAGGAGTTGTTGCACTATTACTGAGATTATTACAGGCAAGTTATTTCTTCATTCTACAGGTGGCCGGAGCGATTTCAAACTGACATAAATAAAAAACACTGACAAGGTATTGGCTTATTGAAAGTTACTAGTTTCGAAAATGCACATATGAAATCTCAGGGCGAAATGTAGCATGGGAGAGCGAATGGAGGAGAGGTGGGCTATAGTGGTGCAACAGTTTGAACCGCCTTCAGTTGTGCTAATTTTGGCTGGAAAAGAAGTCACGGGGTGGATTATTCCACTCCCTTACGAGGGAGGATGAACTAGGTGAGTATTACTTTTTCTTAAGGATTAAAGAGAATGTGTTTTTCGTGATTCGGAAGACATTTAACACTTTGCATCACAATGCCCACCCCTCCCCCATCGTTCACTGCGCACAACGCTTGAGCACATCACAATTTCGAATGGAAGCGGAAGGCCCAGAACGTCCCAAATTTTCTCTAAGAAAAAGATATTGGTTGCGGAAAGCAATTTTTATTTTGGCTCTGTTCAACGAAAAATGAGTACTTCCATCTATGTAAAGGGATGTGTACATTTTTTCTACGCTCTCGTAGACAAATAAAATGACGGGAAACCTAACCTCAGTATGGTTATGTTCAAGCTCTTCTTCGATATCCAACGGTGTGACGATGACGTCTCGTCGATCAAACTCCGGTCGACGGTCTCGTCGATGACAGGTGGTCTGTCCACTGGCGATCAGTACTCGACTCGGATGAACACAAATGCTCAAATAAAACTATGTTCGAAAGAGATACGATAAAGCTTCCTTCTTGTCATAATGAAAACCAGTGAAGGGAGAAATTTCATAAATGGTTTAAGGTTAAAGACCCACACTGGGATTTGATTATTGGTCCAGCTCCCCTAGGGATGCTACGTCAGCAACTTCTAACGAGTGTCCGCGGGCTTGGAACTTGCAACTATGGACACGCCAGGTAACCATGTGCATGCAGTGCTTTGGCATTTCCCGCTTCGCACTCCGCAAAGCTCTCAGGCCGATGTAAGAGCGCTAGCCAATCGAGCGAATCACTGGTAGCGAATCGCTCGACTCGCAAAGTCTGAATCGGCCTCACGTCGGCGTCTGTCGTTCGTTCGACGCGTCGTCCGCTTGCTTACCCACAGTGTCTACACCTGCTGGTCATTTCGCACTTACTGTTTATATTCAAACCCCATATTGACTCTTTTATGTCGTTGAATAAACAAAGAATTACGTACATTTTGTAAAGACCCTCACCACTTAACGTCGCTCGTATGGTCAGTGTAATGTCGTTGATACTGCTCGTTTATATTATACAACACCACGACAGAACCACAAAAGTACACCAGTTCGCCGGTCGGTAGATAGTGAACGTTGTTCCGCACGTCCTTTCCACGATAGCCTGAACAGAGCCATTGTTTACGACCATTATCCCTCACCAGTTTTTATGAAAAGGCTTTGTACAAAGTTCAGAGAAATGTGACGGAATCTTCCAAGCTTACCGTATGCCCACTCAATTCGAGGAGGAAGGCAGTCAGGTGGTGGTTGTTCCGCGGTGGGTTCAATACTTTCAACAGACACTGGAACAGGGACTGTCACCGACCGGCCGGCCACTTGTAGTTGCAGCACATGTGACGAAGCATTGAAAATCGGCTCTCGATTATTGCACCTGCAATTACTATTCAGAGTTTATCTGTACTACATTCTTATTTCGAACCTTGTAAAAAAAACACAGCTTTAAAAAACGCATACATTGCGTTTGGATATGAGGGGAAGGAATTCCATAAAAGTATCAAGATGCTCCAATCCCTTATGTGAATGAACTAGGAATTGCATCGATTTCTTTCCAGTTTTTTCGAGAGAAAGAAATACACCTACTAACAGTGAACATGTAACCTCCCCTTCAAAAAGCGAGAAAGTGTCGGGTGCAGACCAAACACCACAACTGACGACGGCCTCCAAGTAAATCTGGTTAGAAGTGTTCATAGTGATAGCTGATTTTGGTAAATGATAGTTGTAATTAGTGACAATCGATAGAATACAACTGCAACAGGCTAATCATTTCATTGGCAGAAAACATTAACATTTTGTGAAGGCCGTCGTCACTTGTGGTGCATGGTCTGCACCCGACACTTTCTCGCTTTTTGAAGGGGAGGTATATTGTTACCACATGTGCAAACTCCCACTACGTCCTATGTGATGCACACATGGTGCATTGTCGTTTTTATGAATATGTACGGTAATTTTACAGTCTATTGTTGTAAATAAGCTGTCTGGAATCCAAAGAACGACATACACACGTGGGGCTGCACCAGATGAAAAAAATCCTAGACTCAACTCCTGTTGTGAACATTTCGCACACAGCTTCTTTATTTTTTCTGCCAATTTTGTTTTATTCGCAAAAGATCCACCTCCTATTTGATGACGTCCCACTAAGAGCAATATAAATGACTCCGTTAGAATCTTCTTATGTCCCTCTTTTCTTTCTTGCATTAAATATGTAAATTTTCAGTTCGTGCTTCACCCTCAACTGTTTGGAGGGTGCACTGATTTTTTCCATTTCTTGACATTTTTAGGCATTTATTTTGGCAAAACTATACGAATTAATTACATGAGTCAAAACACTTCCCTCTGTACACCATCACCTATTCCTTATCTCAAAGCAGATATTGAAATCACTAATGAGCTTCTTTTTTTTTTCTTTTTCTCTCCCAGAATTTGTGCGTTTTCTGAGCCTTTTTTTCAAGTCTGCATTATATAAAGTACCAATAACTATCCATTGTCAATATATAAAGGAAAGGTTCTTTGTTCTTGTCTGGAAATGTCGGACGATTCGCAGATGCAAAAATACTGGCAACTCCGAGGATTTCCCTTATCTTCTTTTTATTTTTTTTTTTTTACACAGAATCAGTCTAGTAAGCAACTAGATTAGATGTTGTGTGTTAGGTGGAGAGAGGGGGTCGCCGCACATATGTGAGCTACGAGCTTCGAATTTTTCCACGTGGCGAGCTACCAATCTATGAAGCTCTGATGACCAGGGGCAATAAGGAACATAGCCAATTATTGTTTTGTGTGGATTCGATTTCCATTGACGAAAACCAGCTACCACACGACATTCCGGGAACTCTTGATCTCTCCTGAACAACCTTAAGAAGACACCAGACCCCCCTGATCAAAGGAGATTTAACCGTTTTGCACCAGGCGACCTAGGAAATTGCATCGCAAGGCATACGAATATTGCGTTCGACTTCGAATGCCTGTGGTTCGGAAGAAAATCATGAAGAAGCGCTTGAAAACATGACTCTATTCCTTATTCCGAGAAGCGACGCGGGTGGGCGTGATTCGCTTCTAACGATAAGTGACTTGGTGCCCTCTTCTTAGGTAAGCATAACTGAAAATCAAAAAGGAAGTTCCGCCGTGAGATCCAAAGAATGCGCACAAATTTGAAAGCTCTCAACAAAAACAAATTTTCAGGAACCCAAATTTTGATATCGCCAAAGATTATGGATTGTAAATCTCCTCCATCGCTCTGCTCTGAGGTCAGAAAATAAAAGCCTTTTTGCGTGACGGCGAATAGGTGCAAGATCCCTCCTTCCCGATTCTGTCACTAGCTTTTCTGCAATTATACCGAGTAATCGGGGGACGGGACCCAGGACGTGGTAGAAAATGATCTCCAGCTATTTTTCCAGTTGTTCTTCTTTGCCTCAAATAACCAGCTGTGCGCCTCAGTTTATCAATATGGCGTGTACGTCTGTTAAAAAAAGTAATGAACATTTGAATAAAGAAAAAGACAAACCAAAAATAAATAAAAAAACAAAAAACACTTTAAGTACATTTTTGAATAAAGAATAAAGAAAACTCTTTGTGAGAGGAACATTGAGCAAGGAAGAGCTGAAGGGAAAAATGCGCATCTTGCGGTGAAATGAACGCGGACTTGTTCATAGGATTGCAGATTATCATAGATATAACGGTGTCGAAGCCATCTGGCAACAGCTTGGCGTGAAGTGGAGCCAAAATTGCAGTAAACGGCTCCGGCACCAGAACTAATGCAATACTAATAGCCAGAGCTCAACAATAACAACATCCTCAACAAAATCTCATCTATAAGTTTCAAACGATTCGGCGAGAAAAATTTCATGTCAAGCTTGCGCCAAGCGCAGTAGGTAAGGAATTGGCAAAAAGCAATTTTTCTGCCTTTTTTGCTCCTGGTGGAGTTGTAATCAAGCACTTGTGATTGAAATCAATCATACACGAAATTTCACCAATGGAGCAAACTAGATCACTAGTTTCTACTGCTTTTTTGTGTTGTGTTGGACATGACTCAGGTTAAGGAGAGATAATTCAGAGAGGTTTGCGCACACTAAATTTGCCTAGGATGAAGTCCTTCATCCATGAAACAAAAGCAAAAACCAGGGAACCAAAATAACCAAAAATTAGGAATAAAAACTGACGTGCTTGCCAGTTAATGTGACAGAAAGTCATGCTATGCTTCAATATAGACATGGAAAATAATGTGTAAAACTGACCCAGAATTCGACTGCCTTTTCGGTGAACTATGCAGAGTGCATATGGAAGCAGCACGACTGAAATGTTCGTACACAACACGACAGAATACAATCACAAACAACCAACTCATGCAGCTATCTACTAGCATTCCTTCTGATCCACTACTTTGGTTGGACTACCACACCACGATGTGTGCCTCAAATAGTTCACTCAGCGTCAGGAACATCCCGGTACACTCAAGCATTGTTAGACATACTACGACTTGTTTTGATTCTCAGCCCTTGTTCTTGGCAGTTTGCCCAGGGTCAGTCCTATGTTGCGACAAGTAACCAACGGGGGGTTCGTATTTTGTAAGTTTGTAGGTGGTCGTATTTGATGTAATCTGAGAATTTGATGGCTGAGTTTGGGCGCAGGGGTTGAAGGAGCGCGAGAAATTTGTGCCGGTTTATTGTTGGTATACACCCCTCCCCCCTCCCCGACGGCTAGTTCTGGAGGCAAAGTGGGTGGATGTTGACGGTGTGTGAATGGTCTCGGCGAGTTAAAGATATTATGACAAACAACCGGATCCTGGTGCCATGAGAAAGTATCCACAAGATGCTAAGTCAGGAGCAAAACACCGCCCCGACGGGACAGCCGGCGCCTTTTCAGGGAATACTTTGCCAAAAACACAGCAAGGCTTAGTGATAACTTCGAAGCTTTTGAGGAGTTTACATTCCGCTAAACAACAATATAATCTACAATCTACGATACATTCTGCAACAAACTTTCCAGAATACCCTCCCTCTTCCAACTCGCGCAGGTCAGTGAATCCTAGAGCCATGCGATTCGAGGAAGAAGATGGAAGCGACTAGGAACAAAAACTGTCAAAGTTGCAACCGTGGGTCTTAACATCACTGGGAAACATTTGCGCCAAGGCTCACATTATCGATTTCGGAGACAAAATAAGTTCCGAATACGTTTACGATAGTACTGACCATTGTAGCGATGTAGTCTAGTTAAGTATAGATCTGTAATTATGGACTTACGAGACACTTCTGGAGACTGTCCACGACGACATGTTCTGTGATGTTGAAGACATCGACGGGGTGGTCCGTCCGCTCAGTGGAGTTTCTGCAAGAGAACCGACTGCAGCCGGTGAACCTTTCACGTTCTGATGCGACATCCACTTTCGCAACGGTGACCCTGGAAGGCTTTTAAGATTCTACTCTGGAAAGCAATCAAAAGCAGGTTCGAAAAAGGTTTAGTCGATACTTTCTAGTACGATTCACTTTGATGTGACCTATTTTTATTATATCTTCGCCCAAGTAGTGTCACTGAGCATTTATAGCTTCATTTTGATATGAAATTCCGTTATTTCGTTTTGTGAAATTTTTACATGAATTTTTTTTCGTTTTGTGAAATTTTGAAAACGGAGCGTTCTCAATCACCTACTTCAGTCGCTAAGGTGCACTGATTGAGCGCCGGAGCTACTTCATCCTACAAAGGCACAATCCAAGACACCATGCGGATAATTTCTTTTCATGATTAGCACAGAGCTATCCATAAATGTAAAGAATGTGCCGTGGATTGAAAGTGCGTGAAAAGGGCACTAGGGCTCTGCCAAAAGATGACCACAGCTCCTGTCACTTCGCAATACAATGGACTATCCAGCCGCCCGGGGGGGGGGGCCCCCCGCGCGAACCTTTTGGCCCCTGGCGCATCTCTGCCTTTTCTCTCCTCGGCTGCCGCCTGTTTTTTGGGCGTTCTCTCGGGCCCTCTTCTTTTCGCGGTCTCCTCCCCTCAGCGCTCCGCCCCTTCGCTGCCTTCCCGTCTCCCGCCTCTGCCGTTCTGTCGCCCGCGTGAGCTCCCGGCGGCCGCCTGTCCTTCGACCGCTGGCGCCTCCCTTCTTCCCTCGGCTCGACTGGGTGCCTGTGTTCTTCGGGCCGTCGGCTCTGCTTCTGCGCGCTGGCTTTTGCTTCACGTCTGGAGGACATGTGTACTCTGTGGTTTCCCGACCACAACTCCTTCGGCTCGTAGCGACCACGCCCTATGTTTCCCATTGGCCCTCGTTTTCTCTGCCTCGCGGTGTCCGCCCGGCCTCTGTTTTTTCTCGGCTCGCTGTGCTCTTTTACACCTTGCCCTTGGCTCCTTCGGCTTTGGTTCTGGCCCGTGCCCTTCTTCCGTTTGCTCGTGGTTCACTGCGACCGTCTACCTTACTTTTGGCCCGCCGCCCCCTGTCTTGCTCGGCAGATTCGTCGGGTCTCCCTCCGGGGTGTTGCCCCCTGCCCCTGTGTCTCGGCTGCGCGCCGCTTGCTCGCGGGCGCCGCCGTCTCCTTCCGTTTCTTTCGTCTCTGCTCACGCTGTAGTCCGTCGCTCTTCGCTCGCTCGCCGGCCCCCGCGCGTCCTTCCTCTGTTCCAGCGGCGTTCGCGCCGGTCTGCCTCCGCCTGCGTCGTTCGCCTCCGTTGTCTGTATTAGGTTCAAAAATTGACACGCTTCGCAGAATTCGAAGATAACTTGAATTTCAGCTGGTCGAAACACCAACAATCTCTTGTGATACTTGGAAAGCTCCATACTGCGACAACTTCCTGACGACTTCTGCTACCCCCCGCCCGCCGCGTCTAATGAATTTCGCAACCCACCCCCTTGCGTTCTAGCGGCCTTTTATCAGCCCCTTATCAGTGTTCTGCTTCTTCGCCCCACCAGTACTGTTCCCCGTCCAGCCCCCGCCCCTTACCTATATCTCGGCAATCAACTAATGATCGATTCTGGTACCCCCGCTATGTGTATCTCGCGACACTTGCTTCCCCAACCGCGCGACCTTTTATCGCCTTATAATCGTTACAGTTCTAGGCCCACTCCACCAACAACTGTCCCCCGTCCCAGGCGGCCCCGCGGGGCGCCACCCCACATAACACTTGTAAGTATGGTTGCTCTGGTGTCAACGCGAGCCAGGCAACGGAATCGACGACTTCAGCGTTCTGGCGCGCCTTATCGGCCCTTATCAATCGTTATCAGTTTCTGGCACCCACCAACAATGTCCCCGTCCCACCCCACATAACACTTGTAAGTATGGTTGCTCTGGTGTCAACGCGAGCCAGGCAACGGAATCGACGACTTTTGCGTTCTAGCGCATCTTATCAGCCATTATCAGTTGCTATCGCTTCCAATCATGTACCACCAATGTCCCGGGACCGCCCCACATAACACTTGTAAGTATAGACGCTCTTTTACCAATATGAACGGCAAAACGAAATTGGCGATGCTCGCTTTCTAGCCCCTCTTATCAGCTATTATCAGTCGTTATCAGTTCCTATCACGTACCACTTGTGTCCCCATCCCACCCCCTATAACATATGTAAGAACCACTGCGCTATCGTTACTGTGACTCGAGCTATGAATTTCCGGTCACACACACACACACACACACACACACACACACACACACACACACACACACACACACACACACACACACACACACACCACACACACACACACACACACACACACACACACACACCACACACACACACACACACACACACACACACACACACACACACACACACACACCACACACACACACACACACACACACCACACACACACACACACACACACACACACACACACACACACACACCACACACACACACACACACACACACACCCACACACACACACACACACACACCACACACACACACACACACACACACACACACACACACACACACACACACACACACACACACACACACACACACACACACACACACACACACACACACACACACACACACACACACACACCGCTTATATATAGTAGGATACATTTTGGGAACTGACCAGCAATCCTATTCACCGCTAAATTGTCCGAATTCACAAAGAATGCTGGATGTTTACAGTTGCGAGAAAATGCCAGTTCAGCTCCAGACGTTATCACGCGTATTCTCGATGGACTTCAGCGAAACTGGGAAAGGTCTAACACATTCAATAGTGAGGTGGTTAATGGAGGACCTCATGCTGATATTCCATGGGTCTTTCAGTTTCACTAAAGCCTGCCGTGTGATGCGCGCGATAGCGGGCGGAGCAAAACTGGTTAATATTTGAAAATTTCAACCGAGCAGCAATCCTGCGAAAGGAAAAAAAAAAAAACCGGGAAATAGGACCTGGGCAAAAATGTCTTTTCGTCGCTCCCCCCCCCCGTAATTATACACCCATCAAATCAACGCAGATCTCGTATAATGTATGCTATACGAAGTTATTACGACTAATTATGTACAATTGACCCAGCTTGTTACGGTGCTGCAGCAAGGGAGAGTTTGCTTTGGTTAACCCCCGAACACCACTGCAGGCCGATAACATAACCCTATGCCTGAATACGTTGATTCTCAACCTTTTCTGGTCGATGCAGTTACTTGGTCTTCCGCGTCTGGTTGACATAGAGTCGCCAGTTCTTATTCACTATCACTATGAAAGTGGGGGAGTGAGAAAGAACTTGTAATAGCACTCGTCTCGCATACCTACATATCATCAGTGGCCAAATCGTGATGGAATCTTAGGCACAACTTCAACCCTTTGAATGTAAAAGCGAAAACTCCTATGAACGGTGCCCTAAAGCATCATAGTCTGATGGCCACATCGCAGGTTATCTTGTGATGGTTGGCTTTGATGAATAAGCACAGTTAGTTCAATCGACACCATTAGCCTTTCTCAGGGCGCTAAAGGGCTAATTTTTTCACCCGACCGCCCCACAGGGAATCAAACAGCAGAAAGAAATCTGGGACGGTAGTAAAGTGCCATAGACTGGGAGTCAAAGGTGGTGAACTGCGGCCGTAAACGGCGAATAATGAAAGGAGAAACAGGGAGGTGACCCTAGGATAGACGGCGAACTTCAGCGCACATCGGCGGATGGGATGCTATGAACCCTGACCGTGACTGCCTTACGCTCTCTCAAAAGTTTGATGAGCCTGAGCAACCGATTTTTTGATTCGAATGGCAGAGAAGTGAATGTTGAGAATGCGTTTGAGCATTCCTTCATTGTGCTCGTACTCAAAGATTAATTACCGAACGTGCCAGGGAATCCCCTCTATATATAAAGCAGTAGTTTGGTTTGTTTGTCGATGTTTTTGTACCCCTCACATTTATTGGCTAGGTAGACCTCAGAAATAGATGGGACATGTTCCCGATTTGGGGTGGACAATCCCTCTTAGGGCATGCGCGGCACTATGTAGGACTTGGGCAGAAGAGGGTATGGTAGTGGATGAGTCCGACCCAGTGGGCGGGGCTTGCGCCATATCTCTTGAAAATATCGGTTTTTGCGCAGAGGGCTCGAATGAGGTCGGGAATCACAGTTGATTTGGGACCGTGGTAAAAGTCGAAATTCTATCGGGTCACATGCTATCGATCGATATCGATTGAAAATATCGGTTTTTGCGCAGAGGGCTCGAATGAGGTTGGGAATCACGGTGTTGATTAGAGGCTCCCATTCCGAGTCGTCGCAGTGTTTTCAAGAAGCTTTGCGGTCAAATGCAGGTATTCGGGTGAAGTTTTGGTATAATACGGAAACCTCATAGCGCCCATGCACTGTGCCGTTGTCTATTCAAGAATTTGCTTTAAGTGTGTTGTTGCTGTAGCTGCTGTGACCAGTCGCATCGCCCGGCTACGCCGGGCTCTGCTCCTTTCTCCAAGTCGGAATGCCCGGCTGACCTGGGCGTGGGCATTCCTCCCATCCGCACACGTCGTATAGCACCCATCGATTTGTATCACCCCCCCCCCCATTTTGTGTTCATTCTCTCTACGGCGTACTCAACTCTGCATTTATACCGGCCACCTTCGTCAGTTCGTGGAGCGATGGATTCCTCTATTAGTTTCTGAGCACGTAAGTCTCACACAAAGTGGCGAGATGTAGTGTCCAACTCTTTCACTTCGTTGTCTTGCCATCATTCCCATCAGAAATCAATATTCATTCCTGTGATGTGGAATGATGGCAAGAAAATGTAGTGAAAGAGTTGGACACGACATGTCCACATTTGTGAGACTTACGTGCTCAGAAACTAACAGAGGAATCCATCGCTTCACGAACTGAAGAGGGTGGCCGGTATAAATGCAGAGTACGCGGTAAAGAGAGAACGAACACAAAATGGGGGGGGGGTGATCTGAATCGATTGGGTGCTATACGACGTGTGCTATGGGAGGAATGCCCAGGTCGGCCGGGCATTCCGACTCGGAGAAGGAGCAGAGCCCGGCGTAGCCGGGCGATGCGATAGGTTTATATATATGCTGTAGTATGTCAAAACTATCAGATGTGATGGTCCACACTTCTATCTTTTGGTAAATGACGCAACGAATGACGCCACGATCGGAAATTAAATCTACTTATGAATAGAAAGTATCCTTATTGTTGCCAATCATTTTTCCTTGTCTCATTTGGGCTATAAATATCTCTGTGGTGTATGTGTTGTCTTCCCAGCCATCTCAATCATTATTCTTTATCCAATAAGTTAATTTAGCTCCACAGAAGACAACTGCCCGCATTCCACCAAGGAATATTTCTCAGTCATCGTACAACATCGCCAAGGCAGGTAGTCAATCAAGAACTGGCCTGTCACGGAGTCTATACGTGCCTTGTTCCCAGGACGAAAGCTTTGATGAGGTGGCAATTCCTTTTGATCGCATTTTTTGCAAAACCAAAAGCTAGCGTTGATTCAGTCATTTGACGTCATCACAGAAATTCCCTGCGTCACCTCTCTTCAGCACATGTACAGAACTTTTTCAGAATCCACGATCGATCGCCTCCTCAGCATCTTTGAAAAGGTACACGTCGGCAGCTATGGTCAATGTATCTATTGGGAAAAGTTCCCGAGGTAACAAAAATGTGAATAAGTGCGGATTGTACAAGGCGATGTGGAAGGCTAGAAGCTCTGGAGAGACCACTTTTAAGATGTGCTCCTTGATCCCTTCCAAACCAACCATATCTTTTTTCCATCCCTTCTGTATTTTATACGCTCCGTGACCGGCACTGTTTATATATTTGTTAAAAAGAATGAGGCACACACTTTCACATTTATTCCGTTTGAAAACCACTCAAAGGCAGCGATACGATAAAGTGAGAGCGTATCAGAGAAGCGTACGCACCACACGAAGCACTTACTTGATTGCCAGGGAAGCGAGATGTGCTGGCGCTTTCAACGGACGGTGCGCTGGTTGCTGAGCAGGACTTCGAAAGCACTCCGCCCCCAAAAGTGATCCGCCCACTAATTTAGTTGGTGATTTGGACGAGCTGCGTTGCCAACAGCGGCACAACTGGAGCAACAAGTTTGCAGCGTGGTTTGACATGGTGCCACCGAACGCGCTGGAATGAACTCGTTCATATATCCGCTTCAGAGCTGGTACTGTTGTGGTTAATGACTGAAAACGAACGGCTAAGAAAGGGGTCCCGTTTTGCGTTTTCCTGACGGATTGCTCCGCTTTTTTCGTTCCTGGCGTATCATTGAGCACCACCACGTCCCTCTAAACCTTGAACCTATCGTAATCGTTGCCTTTAAACTGTCACACGGTGTGATGTGTCGCCTTGAAAAGGACCACTAAAATTGGGACGTGGATTGTTAGAAAAACAGGAATAAACGGCCGAGAAATTTAGAAACAGAGAGTCGTCTTTTCTGTGAGATAGGCTATGCTACGACGAAAAGCAGTCGTCGAGGAGAGAGTAGGCGGGCGAGCGCAAGAATGAGGAAGAAACACGGCTGGA
>MU893619.1:0-21268 GCA_036418205.1 Ostertagia ostertagi
TAAAGGATAAGGATAAAGGATAAAGCATTTGCCGTTGATCAATCCCTTTTTGGGATGCGGCACGCATTCTACTTCCATTTGTACATTCGTAGTGGCGTTTGAATGCGATGTGGCCTATACAATGACTTGCGGGGGCCAGCCGATGTACAAGTCAGTGTTTTTATCCTCCCAGACAAGTCTGGTACCAATTAACCGACCCCGGAGGGATGGAAGGCTTGGTTGGCCCGGGCGACTCACGACCCAGGATTTGATCCCCGGACCGCTCGCGTGGTAAGCGTGCCACTTGCCACTACACCACTTCCGCCCTTGTTCCATAACTCATTCAAATGTTGCAGCCTCAACACTGCTCAGAAGTACAGCCCTGTCAGAAAGGAAGATTTTGTGATGTCAAACCCGGCGCCTGGTATGAAAAAATATTGGTTATGCGAAAAACACAGGCAAAATTTTACCGCGTTAGGCGAGCTCTCCCCTACTCTAATTGATGTAACACATCCCGTTCAAGACCCCACAGCCCGTTCGGGATTATGCAAGCACCACTCAACCAATTTCTTTGGTTGCGTGTAAAATCACAAGACAGAGGCGTTTTTGGAACTCCTGGGAAGCTCTTATGAAAAGCTCGGGTGGTGAATTGGGGCGCTATTTCAATCTCAAATGGAACAAGAGGGGTAAACAGGACCGTCAGCGTAGAAAATAGCAGAAGGTACTCCAAGAAACCTTAAAACCTTAAATTCCTCCTGTCTTGCAAGGTGGGCCGTGGTACTACGGATAGATGCTGCAGGCTGCGAGGAGAGGAAGAACACGAAAGAGCACGTTGGCCGAGAGGGCACGTGCTGCGGATTACAAGAATGGCAGCGGTCGCAGCGGCCGAGGGAAGGCATCAGAGCCCTTGTCGCGCACTTTCTAGTCGCGACGGTACCGCGACCTCTGTGCTTAGGAACCCACTTCCCTCATTCACGAAAGG
Organism: Ostertagia ostertagi; assembly: GCA_036418205.1. Lineage (NCBI taxonomy): Eukaryota > Metazoa > Nematoda > Chromadorea > Rhabditida > Trichostrongylidae > Ostertagia > Ostertagia ostertagi. Next base: position 962 of record MU893619.1, read on the forward strand.
GCTTTCACTGAGAATATGATTGCAACCCCTGCCTTTAAACACAGGCTCCTTTGAAATACATTTTCTCGTTACATTTCAGACCCATTGTCCGCTTACAAAAACAGGTCGCCCCACTCGAGACAGTCTTGGAACAAGTACACGCCACGAAAACTGACGCTCAAAAAGCCACGCCCCGCACCAAAAGGAAAAAAAACCGCGCGAACACTGATTCTCGTCAACATTGACAAATTTAATGTCCTAGTTCTATAATCACACTCGTCCATGTATCGCCCAACGAGTATCAACTGACCAAACTCCGCCCACATTCAAATTCCACCCATATTCGGTTGTGGAAACACTTAGAATAATGGGGTTTTTTCCGTATCTAAAAATTGCACAAACCATGATCTGATTGAAAGTGAGAAATAGCCACAGCTAGAGAAGGAATTTCTGAATGGAGTTCAGCAGTAACTCGACGTGAAATGCCTGTGGAAACGTAACTCACTCGAACAAATCAGAGAAGTTAACCTTCAATTTTGCCATTTGTGCCTTGCGAGGCACACTACAAAAACAATCGGCTCGATCGACTACATTTTGACGAGTGGATTGGGAAAAAATAGATACATTTTTCTCGAGAGTATGACAAATCCAAGCTCAAGTGGTTCTAGGGGCAAGTAACGCTGTTTCCCAGAGACTGCGGTTAAGGGAGTCCAATCTCGGATAGAATCTCACACCCTGATTTAGTTGTGTGTGAATACACCCAAAAAGGGGCTTGTCATAGCTAAACCTACCCACAGCCAGTTTCCTCAGACCCGCCGAGCCTCCCACCATCGCTCCGGGATTGGTGTTTTGGTAAGAGGCTTGTCTGGGAAGATAGAATCAGCAAATTTTGCGTCGACTGGCCCTCGTACTTCACTTTTGTAGGCGAAAATACATTCGAAATGTCATTACGATTCTGATTGGAAGTGGAATGAATGGCGCATCCCAGAAAGGGAGCGATCGAGCCGAAAGCTAATCTCCTGTCCTTCTGATGGCAGGACCTAGGCAACCCATGCTCTTGTTGAGACTCGTGGTCGAAGAGCATGACTAGGGTACCCGACAAGAGGCCCGTCGCGCGGCAAGAAGGCAGAGTCAGCGGACGAGTCGCAGCGCGTGATGTGCGATGTAGGACGTACAGTGGTACATTCTATTAACTTGACGCGAAATCACTACAGTACGCGCTGCGACTCGTCCGCTGACTCTGCCTTCTTGCCGCGCGAGGGGCAACTTTCGGGCACCCATATTACTAAGTACAACGTGCGCGCGTTTGGGATGGATTCTGGGTGATATCAGAAGTAAGGGAGGCCTGCGAAACCCCATATTCTCTCAATGGTTAGATTTTGAGACTTTTAAAGGTGAAGGCATGGGAAACATGAGTAGAAAAGCAGAGTTTGGGCAGCGTTCAGAGTTGGCGAATCGTGCATGCGATTAGGCGATTAGGCGATTAGGCGATCGCTCAATGGGCGGAGCAACAAATCAATACGTATCCTTCTCTTATCGCCTACTCGCCTAATCGCTTACCTAATCGCCTAATCGATACGTACATTTCTTTTTGAATCATCGCCTAATCGCCTAATCGCCTAATCGCATGTACGATCGTGAACTCTGAGCGCTGCCTTGGCAGTAATTCTAGCCGATTATATGTGGACAGATACTTTTTATGATATGATTAGTGATCTCTTACGAGTTCAGGGAGCGATTGAACCCGATTACCTTGGTTTTATCCCTTTCCTTTGTTTTCCGCTTTCCATCCGAGCAGCAATTAGGGAGGAATTCTCGGTAAAACCTATTAAAAGAAGCAGCGTTCACGGCTGTTCGCTTCAGAACGGCAATTATTCTGTCCATTCTTAATTGATGGGGACTTCTGTTTTGATGGTCGTCTTAAAAGCTCAGCAATAATTTTCTGTAGAAATGTAAAGAATTTTTTTCAATATCACCATGAGAACCAAAAACGAAACTCAATAGCAGCCATTATGGCCCTTGCTCTGACTAAACTGCTAGGACGCGGTGTTAGATGGAGAGATTGCGCTAAAGTGCGTGTGGAGCATGGAAGTACCAGTAGAACACCAGCACCAGTGTTTAGTAAATACTAGGTATATTTTGAATAGTTCCAGTAGCATAGCCAGGCGTACTACGAAAAGCGAGTGTATCCTGCTCGCGGTCTGAGATGCGGTCCAATTGTAGCCCACTGGGGCTGCTAGTCTTTTCTGTGCTCCGCCTCCGTCTATGCCCCACCCACCAGTATGACCGCACGTTCGTTTTCCATTTCGAAAAGTCATTTCACTTCGAACGGCCACACTCCCCCAAAGCACCAAAGCAAGGTTTTCATTGACAGGATTGCCTATATGGCTAGTACATGGAAACGACCTCATCCTCGATTGCTGGCTTTTCCATCGACGGAGGTCAAGCCAGAAGCAAAGGGACTGGCTATGATTTTTGCTTGTTGGTAAACATTTCTACACAGCTTCTTTCGGCCACTTGGGCATTACTTAGTACCCTCATTTCTACTTGCAAATCCAGCCCTATCTTATCGAAATCGCTAGCCTCAAACAAAAGGATTCCGAGTAGCATGGCCGAGAACGCTACCCGGCAGAAAGCCTGTCAAGAGGCGAGAAGGCAGAGACGCAGAGGGGTTGGCGGACGAGTCGCAGCGTGTATATGCTATGTGGGACGTACTATAGCACATTCTATTTAACTTGACGCTAAATCGCTACAGTACGCGCTGCGACTCGTCCGCTGACCCGTCTGCGTCTCTGCCTTCTTGCCGCTCGACGAGCTTCCTGTCGGGTACCCAATCAAGGCTGTCGGTTGCGAGATAGTGTTACGGGTACCAAGTTGGGATGTGAGGGACTATGACGAGGTCAAAGCTTGCCAAATTCTTCTGAAATCATTGACACTTTTAAATAATTCAAGTAAAAATAGCCGACAACACGTTCTCAGCTGACCCCTCACCTCTATTAGGACCCATACTCAGCACCGTCCTGCAATGTATACATGGTCAGTCTTTCAAAACTACCGACTTTTTAGGTAGTGCTCAGAAATCCCAAAATAGATCTGTCGCCCCGCGACGGTTATATTTAATCACATCATGAAACGGGAAATTTACGGAAAAGATTGAGCGCTGCGAAAGCCAACTGAACTATGATATCATCTTTAATCACGATAATGATATATTTGGGAGGGGGGATTGCACTAATTCCTGCCCTTATAACATAGGCAGCTCACTTGCGTGCACAATGAAATCTGGAATTTGTCCTTGACATCATTTATACCTTACAAATCATTACAATCAATCATACCATCATTTTTACCTCACCAAAATCTGAATCCCTTTGTTTAAGAGTGTAATTTTATTTTTAAGGGGTAAAAGGTTGCGCGTTGAGAGGAGCACCCAGGGAGAGTTGTGGCCCCTCTTGGGCCTGGGAAAAAGAACAGTTAGAGCACATATGTATGCAGCGTCTGCAAACTCTACCAAATGTTCTCCAACGCTAATCCCCTGGCTTTATAGAGCAGAATTTGAATCAGATAAGCCCATTTCAAAATGAAAAAAGCGAAGCATAGCCTACTGCAGGACTGAAAGTATCTTCTACGATGGACATTTGAGAACGAGTGAAAAAACTTCCTCTGCAAATAGCAGCCAATAAAGGGAGGGCTCAACGGATTTTTGGACGCAAGGAGAACGAACGCTGGTGTTCATGGCCTTGGGGGGGGGACATTCACAACAGGGCTTTTGAAAACCGCGATTAGAGGTGACACTGGGACTAACCAGGAAGGTCTTTCAGGGCGTGCCAAGCTTTTTGAAAACGGTCTTTTGCATGATATAGGGGCACATGCGGGAACCACAGAACCATGGTTCAATTTTTCCTGAACGGCCCTCTGAATACCAGAAAAAGGGGTCCCTAGTTCGATTCCTCGTGCGTGACAACTTCGTATCGAATTGACAGGGTTATGACGGTCCAAATTATGAATATACATTCATGGTTCATGTTATTCCATTTTGTTCGAATGTTGAAACGTACCTACTTGGTAGCCCTAAAGAGGGGGGGGGGAGAGAGAGACGCCGGTGAAACAAAAATTGCTCACAATCTCTCTCAGACCGTCTTCTCTTCCATAAGGCTATGTGGCAGGTACTGTAACCCCTTTTGGTTTTCAGAGGACGTTCAGGAAAAACGGACCATGGTTCTGCGGTTATATCATGCAAGAAACATTGAAAAAGTTGACACATCCTTAACGACCTCCTTTAAGCCCTGGAGGGGGAACGCCGGAAAGAACAAAATTGCTCATTTTCCTCAAGGAATTCCTTCGCCTCCATAAGGCTTTCGTAATAACTTCGTATAGCATACATTATACGAAGTTAGTGAGGATTCCTACTACCAGCCGAATCTTGGACAATTGCCGAAGTGGCTGCCGATCTTCCATTCAGAAGCAGCCCGAAAAAGACAAGTGATGATCTTTGGCAACATCAAATGTTGGGTAAATCAAAATATTGAGTCATAGAAAGAGGCGAGAAGAGGAAAAGAATTGGTCCATCGCGAAAACCGATTTTTGCTAGGAGAGGAAGAAAAAGCAGTAGCACTCCGAAACATATTTTTAGCCAGTGTTAGGGTAATTCCACCGAAATAGATGCTCAAAAAGTAGCAGAATTAATGCAACCCCTTATCAATTGAAGAGAATTTTGCGGCACTGTTCTGTACACGGGGCATCCTCTAGGAGGTAAGCAAACCAGCCCTTTTGGCGTTTCTGCTGGGGCCGTATGCTGAATGTTGGGGAGGAGATGGGGTCCCGAGCTCGACGGACTACTTGAACTCGGTCGGTACGGTAGGAGAGTGATGACGAAGTGGTGCAGCTAGGTCCAGCAGCTCCGCCAAAAGGGCTGGTTTGCTTACCCCAGGACTAAGCCTTGGAGAGAGGACGGACCTGCGCTCTCTCGCAGGTCCGTCCTCTCTTTAAGGCTTAGTCCTGAGGTAAGCATCAAATTGAGGCGGTTTTAAGACCGAGTTGAAGTAGTCCGTCGACCGTCGGGGACCCCATCCCCTCCCCAACATTCAGCATACGGCCCCAGCAGAAACGCCAAAAGGGCTGGTTTGCTTACGTTCATCCTCTAGTACCAAGCCTAGGAAGGTTGGCGTTTTTGGGGAAATCAAAATTGTTAACGCACCCTGTAGACTCGCCTCCCCTTCCCAAGGCTTACTTCCTGTTTTGATCAGAGAGGAGATGTTTAACGCGGTTTTAAAAGCACTGCCATCAAAAGGCCCCTTATCCTTTGAATACCGCCAAATTTTGTGCTCAAGAAGACAACCTATGACTACTACAAGCTCTTTCGACGAGAAAAAACATTCCTGTTGAATGACTACGCCTCAGCGAATTTTTTCAAACAAAATATTATGTCATCTATCATTAGAAATGAAATTTTCAGTGAAAAAAATGCATAAAACTTTTTGCGATTTTTCACGGTTTTCAGCTCCACATAAGCGAGACCTCCTTCTACTTTACTTGTTTCTTCTGGGAGTGGTAGCAAGAAGAAACGGTCGGCTTTAGGTTTCCTACACAACGTGAACGGTAATAATTTCTAGAAAATCAAAGCGAAGCTGAAGAGTTCAAAAATAACAATTTTGGGAGAAATTAGAGGGGAATGCAGCACCCGTCCGACCAGTGGAATGGCTGCATGCTTGAAGACAAATTTCATGATCATCCGGTTATGACTACGGCACTTAAAAGAGTAACGGTGCGAAGAAAAAAGGATAAAAATGGCCTAATGACGGCTCTATTCTTGAACGGTGGAGAGGTGCTTTGACAAAAAGATACTGGACGTAGAAGCGAGGGAACGGATGAGAGAGAGCATCAGGGAAAAGCGAGACGCAGACAGCGTCACGTAAGCCGTTGCAGCAAGAACACCACCTATCTGGCTTTATTGCACTAATGTTGTGTAGATAGGCGTGAAAGCTTTTATGAGGCCCTAATTAGGTTAGCTGGGCAACTAAGAGGAGCCGGAGTCCGCCGGATTTGCGGCCAAGCCAATCCTTTCTTCATAGCATCTATTCAATCTCGTTCGTTGGCTGAGAGATTCTGAACCCATGACAGGGTAAACGGGACATCTCAAATCTTCCTCTTCGCTCAACTGCATGGAGAAGATGATAGCAGCTTCCCCTTACACCATAGACATTTAGCCAAAGGAGATTCTTATCAGAGTTGGAATTGGTCGAGGATGCGTCTACGAACCTGTCGATTTTGGCCTGTTCAGTCACGCTCTTCCGTGCGGACATTCACTCTCGCCACGCGCGAGCCGCCTATGCTCTCTGCACTGTGCGTTCACTCTCGACACTATCCTCACAAACGGTATAGAGCATCGTCAGCAGGAAATTTCTCGAACCTTCCTTCACCCGTGAGATCAACAAGAAGTTCTCCAAGTATTTGTTTTCAAAAAATTACGAATCGATAGCTCACGACCTTATGGAATTGATCTGCTACGACTGAGCCGACTTATGCTTAGAGATGTGGCCTGGCTCCCATACACGGCATTCTGCACGAAATTCAAAATTTTGATCAGATATCGAGCTCGAAAGGGCTGTGCCTCCATGGAATTTCGGGAACACGTCGCGTTCTTTTGCTTGCAGATGTGGAAGCAAAGGAGCGAAGGGGACCGACAGTGAAGGAAAACGTGAAGAAAATCCACGAAAACACCAACATGAGGGCTTTTTTCCTATGGATCAGACAACACTAAGAAGAAGCACTGAACATCGAAGAGAGAGCAGGTGAGAGAGCATAACGGATGTGAGAGACGCAGACATCGTAATAACTTCAAAAGCGAGCGGCAGCAGCAGAATGGCAAGGCTTTGGCGCCTTTGTGACGCACTTTAAACCCCTACGGACGGTGCAACAACTGCGATTCTAGACTGGTCAACTTAACAAATGGGATGCATTGATCATTCTAGGTAAATCGTAGTGAATACCTTTCAACTTCTGCTACTGGAACACACCGACGGTTCATCCCAAGTTCCCAGTTCTGTGCGTAAAAAATGATATTTTCAATCGATATAATCAATAATCAGTGGCTCGGAGGCTTATTCTTTTTCACTGTGAGGGAAAACGATCAACATCAATTCATGAGTGTAGCTTTGATGATGGATGGACGAGTTGCAGGGTGGGCGCTTCTGCGTTTGACATATCTTATGGGAGTATAAAAATAAACAAGCTACATATAAAAATGGTAATCAACGTATTTCACATAAATTAAAGCTACTAATGTATGCTATACGAAGTTATTACGTAGAAAATGCAGTAATAGAAGTACTCGAAATATATACCAGTAAATTTGCATTGAAATTATGTAAATTATAATATTAGTTATTAAAAAACCATTTTTACACATATTTTGTGTTTGGAGGTTTATATGAAATTTCCTGTTTCAACGTGACAGTTGACACCGTATTGAAACGGGAAATATCTCGAAAAAATTGATAAAATTTATGAGCGTAGCAAATCGAGGGAAAAGCGCGACAGCCACCTCAGACAGACGATTGACGTCTTCTGCGACGAGTTCTAAGGGAAACCGCAGACATAATCCAGGATTAAAGAAAAACAAGGGATTCACGTTAACAATGACGCCATTTGCCATATTTAGCGTGATTCTTTCACGAAAGTCTTCACAAAAACAAAGGCTATTCTCGAATTTGCTCAGAAAATGACGTTCACAAGCGGATGAAGTTTAGTGGAAGTTACTTTGAAGTACATATTTCAAACAATTTCTCGAAATAGCTCACCCTCGACGTGAGGCGCTAGCGTAGCAAACTGGGCAGAGGCGCAATTCCAACAAGAATTCTACCCCTAATATCGGTGCAGAAACACATGCACACAACGGGACCCGCCCACGCGCACAAACTCCGCCCAAGCCCCACTGCGGCAAGAGATCCACAGAGCGTTGTTGACAAACTCACTCAAAAGCCTCTGCAAAACTCCTCAGAACGACCACCCAGTTGTTTTTGCTTTGAGTCGTGGACTAAGCGGTATCGAGCCGCACTCAGAAGAACACATGACGTCTTCCAACGACTGACATCGCAAGTCAGTGCTTCAGCTCAACATGCTCCCTGATTTACTAAAATTTGTTCTGCAGCATTCCTAGCTGAATTCCCTTTCCTGAAACAGCCAACTGAAGAAAACCCATGCAAGTAATTGTTTTTACGTACAGTCTGATATATTCAAACGTATCAAAATATGCAGACATACATGCACACAGCGAAGCTGCGCCCACACTCGGGACTCCACCTACTTACGAGCCCCGCCCACACGCACAAACTCCGCCCTTGTTCTTTTGCAGCAAAAGATCCACAGAGCGCCGCAAGCAACTCATTCAAAAGCCTACGCGTTTGCGATAACTGATGAGAGCAATGTGTGAAGCACACTCAGAGGAGTTTACCGATATGCAACATTTATATTAAGTTTTCTTGGCACATATCCAAACTGTAATGGAAAAATAAAAATGGTAAGGGTGCATATTTCTCTGGCGTATCGCCTTTAAGGATTAAATTTTTACTTACATAATATCAATTGATAAAAACATTTTATAGATATTTCATAGATATTTCATCTCCGATTTATCTGTACTGATGCTAGCTGCAATGAATCCCTCCATACCCAAGAATGTGAGGCAGTAGCGAAAGGCGCCATTGCCGCACGCATGGCCTGCGGATCAGATAGACCCTCTCGCATACCTTCTCTAGAGTGACCCTCCGCATTTACATTGCTTTTCAAGCCGAATTTCCCATGAGTGGGTCCTTCCGGGCTCCACAGAGAAACGAAATATCAACTTGGACATCGGTTGTCCTTCAAAGCCTTTATTTGGGCTAATGTACACATTCAAACGCCGCTACAATTATGAACGGATGCATGGCGGAAGCAGCTGACTTCAACGGGGGCGATTGAGGTCTAACAATACTGCTGTATCGGCGCTAGAATAAAATTTCGCTTCGCTGTTTTAGATTCCTGTTCTTACGCGCTTTCGAGTAACATCATCGTACGGACGGCTATTTCGTGGGATATTGAAAAAAAAATCATAAGCTGCGAAAGCTCACGCTGCAAGGCGCACTGGGCAGGGTGGCGAAGAAGAGCCAATTTGCATTGACAGGAGATAGTTGATAATTCAGGGGAGGTTTTGTTCGGTTGAAGAAGATGGCAGGAGTTTCTCCCCAGGGCGCTCAGTGAGGGTCGTCATTGAGTGGAGAGGTTGTCGGGCCAAATGCCCAAGCAAAAAGGGATGAAAGATTGAGCGGTGTGGGTTGTACTGGGTGCACCCAAAGGTATAGCTGTCACTTGGCGAGTTAAAGAAAAAGGCAAAGCGGTTCGCGAGATGTTCTCTCACGGCGGAGTGGCTGAGTGTTGCGGCCGCACCGCTGGCGGCAGTGTGGTTGAGTAGGCGACGAAAAATCGACCTAAATGTGTAGTGTGATGCTTTCGATATAGTGGTGGTCACAGAGGCCGTCCGGGACAGAATGCGAAAGAAGAGACGAGACGCAAGCAAAGGGACGAGTCGTAGCGACACAACTGAGCGGATAGGTGGTCAGATATGATAGGCCAATCAGTCCATACTTAGGTCTCATATCGCACACGTTGCGACTTCGTACTATTGGCGCAATCTGTGTCCTTTCTGTTGCCAGGCGATGGCGGCTTGGAGCAACACGTTAACTATCTATTGCGATGGTAGGCATGGTCGAAGTCGCATTACGACATGGTACGGTCGCGGGAAACAGGAGAAGATATACGAAGTAAGGGGGATTACTGTTTCAGCTCAAGCTACAAGTCGCACTTCGAAAAAGAGGAAAAAGTGAGTTAGACGGTTTATGCGATGCATCCGAGCAGACACAGCGCCAGTTACACATTGGTTGAACCCAACGCAGCCGCTTTCCAAGCAGATTCTCGTAAATTCTAGCGAATAGCTGACCAACTATTACATAAGCAAAGAGGTGGCGCAGTGGTAGGAAGCGCTGATGGTGCGCTTGGTCTGGTCAGCAGCACGGATCGCGCCAAAGCGATCCATGTCATTATTATATCCATTAGACATCGATTTTTGAGTTGATAATAGTTGCCTTAGGAGTATTTGATTTCTTCCACCTCGAAAAACGATATGCTCCTGAAGCTCAAGCTCAGAAGCTCCTAATGCTCACCAATAGGGTTGGGGCGCAATATTTCGGGAGAGGGGGGAGCCGGTCTGTGAAATTGCGTCAAGATCACGGTAAGCCACAAATTCAACGGAAAGAAGAGCTCAATCTCGAGCCAAAGGTGATGGGAGTACTGGAATAATTGAATGGAACTTCGAGTTCCCTCCTCTTCAAAACTTGAACTGAGAATCCGGTCTTCAGGGCAGAAAATTGAGGGTTACAGTAAACCTAAGGCACTGTGGCAGAATGGCCGCAAAGGGATACATGACGCAACAGAAGACTGATCCGCGATTGTCATGCCATGGCCAAGAGATATTCTGACTCCTAGTTCAATTTCCGATTGACGATATCTTTATATATGAGGAGAGGGGGGGTGCAATGGTATATGTACCAATTAATTTTCGGGCGGACAGCACGCTCCGTGGTTGAAGGTAAGCAAGTATGCTCACCAACCGGAGCTTTTTCCGAAAAAAAAAATTGGATTACTGTAGAGGCAAAAAAGATATACAAACAACTCCTTTATTGGGAAAACAGTGCTGACAATAATAATGACAGGAAAATTCAGAAAAATCGTCAGTCCTTTACTACTTTTTGACGTCGAATAAAGTGTGTTGTCTGCAATCTTCAAAGAACACACCACACCTGTTGCTGTGAGTGGCTTCTTCATTTCGGAGCCCATGCTCACCGAAGGTCTCCCAGGTTGATTCAAGTTGGCTTCCCCGTCTTCGTAACAGGTCCCGGGTGGGAAAAATTGCCAAAATTCGCAGAAATTTGCACTCTGTGCTCAACGATGTGGGAACGGGTAACGAAGCGGAAATGTAACCGGAACCACAGAAGACTTACTCCGTAAAGTCAGTTACACGGAAAATCACATTTGGCACCTTATTTTGCAGAGCTCGACGTTACCATAAAGAACGCATCGAAGACCTTTAATCTGTACCTGGACCCTATCACACAACACGGGACATCGTCTCGACATATGCCTAGGAGGGGGCAGGAATTTCTGCTAAACGAGTATTGCCCACGCACTCTGGAGTCGCTGCTCTTCCGCATGAGGTTTAGTCCCGATTTCAACAAAAAGGTGATTTTTTACGGGGTTCTGAATACATCGTCGCCGTATCTTGCGAGAGCGCCTTCAGAAGCTGCCACACGCACGACTTCCATCCGACCTCTGTGGCGACCTTTGAATGCGAATAAGGCTCATATAAGGCCGTATGGCGACGAACCGATCTACACGTTCATCTAGTATACACCGTACGATCTATCTAGCAGCGGGGGGCATGTGATGCGACAGTTCATATCGCCAAGGTGATCCAATTTTTGCAAAGGAGGAAGCTCTGGTTGGGTGAAAAAGCAGAAGCGATATGGTCCACGCACCTTGGAAAAACCCTCCCCTTGCGAAAATTGGAATTTCTGCAGGCAGCAGCATCTGCTGCACCACATGCCCCCCCTCACCGGATGACACCAGCATGTACGCATCAGGTGGCATCAAGAGCATCAGAAAACACATGTGATATTGATTTTACGGAGGCTATCCATCAATTATGCCAATAAATCTGCAATAACTCCCCATGAAGAGTGACTTTAGTCGGCACTGACCATGAATTTATGGGTCATTTTGGGGTCCGATCCACGGGCCACTTGTATGACAGTAGCGCCATTTACCACTGCTCCTTCTCTCCTCTTCATGATACACAAACGCCTTAATAAGCCACATCAACGGTTACTAAAGCGTCGATGATTCCTTTTTTCTACTTTAGACATATTTGATTGTGACCGGGGGTTCTTCATCAGCCGGCTGTAAGGCCGATGTCAGACTTTGCGAATCGCGCGATTCGCTAGCGTCTGCGGTCGCGTCGCGGCCAGTGAATCACTCAATTGGCTGGTACCGCAACGCGACCGCGGACGCTAGCGAATCGCGCGATTCGCAAAGTCTGACATCGGCCTACCTGAGCCTGATTTTGCAGAGCATGGTCAACCTCGTCGGCAGGGATCGAACTCGCGGTTTTGAGAGATGATCTAACCTCTTAACCACTCGACTATCTTGGCCTCTTACTAAAGCGTCGATATGACAACAAAAACTGCCATTTGCTGAAGAAGGTCACTGCAGGCAGCACCGAAAGTTATTGCACAGCTCAAATACGCATTCAAATGCTTCAGCAAAAGTGAAGGTTGTGCGCGTGGCGCATTCCGACTCATTGATCACAATGGCTAATTCTCGACCACTGTCAAAAGATGAGATGGCGTAGTGGTGGGTGGCTCTGCTCACCAAACGCTTGGTCCGGAATAAAGCTTACAACGAAATTCGGTCAGGCTCACCCAGTCTAGAATGCTTCTGTAGTCGCTTATTTGGCCCCAGAATTCCCTGAGAGGACGAGAAAGTGTTCGATAAATAATGGCCATTGACCAGCCTTGCATTCAATTGCAGCAACGATTTAGGCTAGGAGTAGAACACATGGCTCATATCAAATCAAGACCAATATCGAGAAGTCGAGTGGAACGTTTATGCTTCTAATTGAGCCGATTGAGATATTTTTAATATTGTACTCTTCACAGTCACATCAATCTACGCTCTACGTGTCCCCATAGAACGAACATGAACCATTACGATTTGGATCCACGTGATTGCGAGAGACGCAGAGTGTTGAAGTCTGGCCTCTCCTGGTCCAAGTTTTCGGAAGTCCATTAACAAAATCTCAGAGAAAAAATGAAAAATTGATACTCACCAATCATTCCACTGACGGAGTGAAGCAATAACATCTTCTGGAATCGTGGGAATAGTCAGCGAATAACGTGCAAACGTGTATTTCATCTGAAAAACCTATGATAATTGTAAAACTGATCGGTTGACTGCAATTATTGATTGGTTGCGGACGCGAATGAAACCGACTATAAACGCAGATGATGAAAGCGAGAACAACATAGGGCAAAGGAAGTGAGTAAACAGGTACAATGCACGGGAGCAAATGATCACTTTGGGTTGTTTTAAGAACCATCAGAAGCGGAGTGATGCCGCTTAGCTTCAAACATCTCCGAAATGGCCCAATATTTTGCAAGCGTGACCGCGCCGCGACCGCATCGCGCATCAAAGCACGTGAACATATCAGAGGAATAGAGAAGTAATCGATAGGTACTGCATAAAGTAAAATAGAACACGAGAATGGAATAGACCTGAGCTTTTCCATACCTTCCCCGCCACCATCCCTCCTCCGACTCCCAACCCACCAAAGGTGATTCCTAGTATGCTGTAAGATATGTAGAAAAATCACAAAGGGCTCTAAGAGAAGAAGGAAACTGTAATCTACGACGATCCCGTAAGGACCCCGCGGTGGCACCGCTGTGCTGAAAAGAGCTAGGCTGTGAGCTTAATTCTCCAAGGCTTAGAAGGCGGTTCTCAAAGGCGCCTGGACAGGAAGCGATTTCCGTCAGAAGTCGAGTAGTTGTTCAACAACACAGAGGCGGGCCTGCTCTCATGGAAATCGAGAAAATTACGCTTGATTTCACTTTCTGGGAACGCCGCCAGCTCTGCAAACCATTGTAGGAACCATTATGCACAAAAAATCGAAATAGTGGGAAATTTTTGTTTTTCAGTCAGAGAACGTCCCTAAACAGGCCAGAATTAAAGCATTGCCACATTACTGACATCAAAACAACACTGCTTTGGGAAGTCCTACAAGTAACCTAAAGGAAGCCCTGCGGTAGGAAAAGCGGGGTAGGGGGGGGCACTCCAAAGATGAGGCTTAGGCTGCTTAGGACCTTACCAAGTAGGAGAAAACGAAAAGAAGTCACCGGAAAAAAAGTTGTGAAAATAAGTAGGTGCGAATAAAATTCTGAATTAGGCAACGAATAGATCTGATGGGCCACTGATTTACTGGAACGAGTGGAATGGAAAATGAGGGATGGGTGCTATACAAGTAGGGTGGGCACGCCGCATTTTTTGAACAGAAATGTATGTAAGTGGGACCCGCTACTATACTGTCACGAGAATCGGGGAATTCGTGAGCCAGGGGGAGTGTAGCCAATCTAGGGGGTGGGGGTGAGGGCAGTCACTTGACATGCGTGAAAAGCTGGGCGTGCCCACCCCACTTGTATAGAGCCGAGAAATGGAATTGAAAAAGAGAATGATGAAGATTAATCGATAAAAAATCGCCCTCAATGAAAAAATATGACGTGTGGATCGAATAGGATAGATCAATGACTGCTGACCGATCAGTGTTTATCATCTTCGAGGGAACCAAACAACAACAGAAGGGTACAGATAAAATAAATAAAAATTAGGCTCGGGCCTCAACAAAATCTACTGAACATGAAAACTGATCTGAAAAAAGAAGGCGCAAGAACATCAGGGGCACCGGCAACATATTCTGACACCAAAATATCCCTGATGTGAAGCTCTTGACTGATTTCAGCACCCATAGGGATGGTGTTTGCCCTACAGCCATGCCAATCTGGCTCAACTAAATCACAGAAGAGGACAAACGGTGACAAAAAACTTTGGCCCTCTTTATAGCCTTCATATCTCGTAATGCAGCACACAATTTAAGACATACAAAGCTCGGGACTCAAAAACAGTGGCCATTACGGTTGGAAGGCGGAGCGGTTTTGATGACATCATTCAATCTTATAAGGGACTAATCCTTCAGAGCGTTGGGGGTGGTTAGGACTGCCTCTCAATGAGCTCTGCACTCACTCTGGCTTTTCCAATGACGTCATCAAAACGCATCCTCAGAATTGTGATCAGTGCCTTTAAGTTTTCCATTCCGTTGAGCGACTCTGCGAAAAGTAGTGGCATGGGTGCCGCGCCCCAAAAAGCAATATTCCCTGAGTTTTTTCTTTACGCCTGAGCCGAATTCAAAGGACAAAAAAAGTCATGGGAGCAAAGGACGTGCTGGGAGCTGTGATAGAAAATTTGTGCGCATCCGAACGAAGTTGATTCCCCTTGTGAATCATGGCGTCTCCTCAAGCTGCCTGTCGACTAACGGTCAGCCTTCTAAACAATAAAAATAGTGCATGTTGTAAGTGCAAGCTCAAAAAACTTCAAAAAAAAACCTACACAGAGAGACAGAAAGCCACTTTTCCCTGGAATTATTCCAACATTTGGCCCAAGGGCGCCCAAACACCACAAACGCGATTTTGAGGAGCGATAAAAGGGCGGCGTTCAACATGATTGAGCAATCGGTCGAGGATTCTCAGGGTGAACAATCAAAAACGTTGAATTGCCGAAAAAAAGTGCACTTTTGCAAGCTCAATGGTTCTCAGCTTGCCTAAAGAGAGACATTCGGGGTACAAAATCTCCGAGCCATCAGACATGAGAACACGCATAGAGTCCAAATATTCTAGGTAAAATTATCAAAGATTTATTTATTTAGTTGTTTGTTTGTTCATATGGTATACTATTATATTAAATTACGTTAGCCTCTTTCAAAACCCGTTAACCTTCAGTCCGCATATCAGCTTCGATTACTAACACAAGGGAGGTCGTTCAGGGTGTGCCAAGCTTTTTCAAAATGGTTTCTTGCATGACATTGGGGCACATATGGGGACCACAGAAGCATGGTTCATTTTTCCTGAACGGCTCTCTGAATACCAGAAAAGGGGTCCCTAGTTCGATTCGTGGTGACAAGTTTTTGCATTTCGTGTTGACGTTTCCAAATTCGCGCAAAATGGAGTTAGCATGAATAATTAGTACCAAATGAACGTCAGCAACCCTTACAAATAGACCTTTGACTTGAAAAACTGGCTGAAAAAAGGTGTGTAACTAGGGACCCCCTTTTCTGGTATTCAGAGGGCCGTTCAGGAAAAATTACCATGGTTCTGTGGTTCCCGCATGTTCCTCTTTGTACATGGCAAATAGACCGTTTTGAAAAGCTTGGCACACCCTGAAAGACCTTCCTTGTAAGGAGCAATGGTCAATTGGGCAGTCCGGCCGTTTCTGTTGTCCGATACACGAGTCTTGGGATGCTGAGCTCAAATGCTGGTCTCAAGCAAGACAACTATCCATTACACCACCAGCCTCGCTGGTATGATTGCTCTCCAGCTCGTTTTCCTCTAATCGAGGAGGATGTAGTGGGCGCCACAGTGGGAAACTAACGGTGAGAATGATCCCTTTTCAGAAAACCGCAGGGACTGAGACCACATTTAAGCCCAGGGTCCCAAGCCGCGTGCATCAGAATACTCCTCATTATGGAAGGGCGGACTGACCAAATGACCATTGCTTGGTTGCCACTGGTGGCGGCTATAAGCGCTGCTTACCAAGCACGCGGTCCGTGGATCAAATCCTGGGTGGAACATGGCCCGGGCTAACCAAACCTTCCATTTCTTCAATTCGGTCAATAGGTACCACATTTAATTGGAGATACAAAAGCGCCAAATCATTTATCAGATGGCTTCCGCACATCCTTGTATAGACCGATGGCATTCAAAATGCCACTAGGACACTGAAAATGGAATTCATGGCGCATCCTAGAGATGAGATTGATCAAAGCTGAGCTCTTATCGATTCGCGTTCACTCCTTCATAAGCTAATTCTCCAAAACCACCGTTGAGCGTGGCGGGGGAGCCGGAGGAGTATGCAGTCACTGGTGCTACCAGTTCACGCGTTTTTCATGGAGCTTGTGAAAAAAAAACTCAGAAATGACCGCTTCTTCCCTCCGCTACAATAGGACCCTTTAACCTCCATCGCCATAAGTCTCTCTGACACGTCCACTACGATCCCAGGAAAACGGTCAACAGATTCGTCAGCTCGCCACGCCGCCGCGCGCGGCGAACCGTGCGACGAGGAGGGCGGGGACTTTGGGACGAGTTCTGGCTCCGTTTCGTCAACTAGCGAGTGGAATGCCAAGTCCATCCTTTGATGCTAGGATGACTTACAGTATGAAATTGAGTCTAGATGAACTTATATCGTTTGAGTTTCGCAAGTGTGGGGTTACCATATTACTGAAGAGGCTCATGCCATTCGGAATTCTGATATATGGAAAGTAGACACACGACGACTCGTCCACGTATTCGTCCAGCAGCAGCAACGTCGTCGGCTACGCTTAGCCGCGGCGAGCTCACGATCCTGTTGACACGGGCTCCTGCCCCTTCCCACAATTACAAATACACTAAGGTTAGGAACACAACCCTTTTGGAATCTCGAATACTATTCTCTCCTCCCTTCCCCGTTTGGCACAAAGTACCGCTGACCGTGATCATAGTGTTGAATCGCAGCAACAGAAGGCTTTGCTGCTTTGCTGGAAGATTTCGCTCAATCGTTCATTCATTTGAGAGGAAGGTAAATGATGTGAACTCATGCATGCTTTTAGGAGACACTCTGACGAAAATGGATGGTCCGCTCCACTATAAGAGAAGTTACTATTCGCTTAACAAAAACAGAAATGAGAATTCAAGGACGAGCGATTAGAAGGGTAAAAGCTCTACGTGACAAGTTCCAACATTGGGTTTGGAACCCATCAAGGCAAACTCTAACACTTCCTGTTTGAACTCCTTTGTCGGCCCTCGTTCACCGTATCTCAGAAGTTTGTTCTGCTCATACATGCTGACTCACCTGAATAATTTACCTGGTAACCATACCATTGGGTATCAATGATGCCACAATAGGTTATAGTTAAATTGTTTGCCTGAATGCTTACTTTGTTGCTGCAAATGGGATTATAATCGTGAGCTATTTGAGAAAGGCAATCATCTGCAAACATCTTCTTGATGGCGGGATGGGACTCGGTAACGACCACATCGCTTCCACAAAGCGAATAAAAGCGGACCGACGGTGGCCAGGCTCCCTCATCGACATCAATCGACCATGCGTTCGGTCTAGTTCGCTCCTTTCTCAGTTCGTCGCTCTTTCTTGGGGGGTAAGATCGCCCAGAAAACGGTGATTACTGAGCAGGGCTGCTAATTTGGTGTTTGCTTGAGTAAAAAGGAGATCCAGTCTTCTTAATGAACATAACGCCTTCTATTCAGGGATGCGCTACAACGCCGGCGGGCAGGTGCGGGTGGCGCAGCAGGTGGTGGCGGTGCTGCTGCTGGCGGTGGTGCTTCTTCTAAGAAGAAACGTGAAGTTCACGAAGCCGAAGTTGTTGTCGTCACCCACCAAAACTACGACCCGGATATGAATGGCTCGTACATGGGAGTAATCAAATCCGCGGTAAGCACTGGCTACAATGAAGGAAGCGAAACTAAAGCAGTCATGGAATCGCTCATTGCCCCACGACAGTTTTTCTAGAAAATAATTCAGCGCCAAATTCAGAACAAACCCTACAATTCAGATTGAGCAGCATGCACAAGAAGAAGGACTGATAACCAAAAACAACCTGATTGAAGAGAGGCCGGGGAATGTCGGTGGAAAATTCGCAGTAACCTACGCTGTCGTCGATGTGGAATGTGAACAGGTTATGCACACCATAAGTTATTTGAGGCCGTTTCCTCTTATGGGTTTATGAAGCAGACACGGGTAGGCTTCAGCAACCAGTTGGTTATCTAACAAGGGAGCTCTTTCAAGGCAAGCCAGCGCATATTGGAAATGGTTTCTTGCATATTGTAGGGACGCATGTATGGACCACAGAACCGTGTTTCGTTTTCGCTGAACGGTTTTAGTAGTATCAAAAAAGTGGTGAATGATACCCTCGATGGTTCGGTCCCCCGCGGCGACTAAATTTTGCAATTAAGGTTGGCGGCCACTTGGTGGCTTCATAATGGTCCTGACGATGAGTGTTGACGACCTGGTTGTCGGAACCATTTGGCAGCGATTTAGGCTGCCAATTCGAAACACGACAGCCCACAATGCACAGGTTAGTCGTCACAGCAGGGATTCAAAGCGCGTTACTTATGCTGCTTTATTTGGTGCTATTAAAACCCGTTCGTGCGAAAATGTAAACAGGGGCGTGTCTGTTTCCCTACATGCATCCCTACAATATGCAAAAATCTTTCGAAAGGCCTGGCTTGCCCTGAAAGACCTCCTTTGTTAGTGGCGTTTCGCTGCGCGACGGGGCTCCTAATAGTGCAATTCGCTGTAAGGTCTGGAACATACAGCGAATGACCCAAAGATAGGCAGCTTAGCCTTTTGAGAGACATTATTGCTACAATGAATATGGGCGAAACCAGTTGAAGCACGCATCCTTCTTGTTGGTCGGTTCAACCTCTCGAAATGGCAGGATGAAGAGTCCACCATTGAGAGACGCACCCCGCCACCTTCTTTGCATGGATGTGCATCCGGGAATTCGTTTAAAAATTCACTGGGACTCTATTCCGATCAAAGCACTGACATTCTCTGATTCTCCACAGTGAAGAGAGGATCCACCGAAAAGACAGAAAAGAATACTCGACTGTACATATACGAAATGAAAGAATGGCCAGTGAGGCTTCCCACATGGGTGAAATGCTCGTAGTCTTCACCTCATAAAGGTTTTCTGTCCCTCTTTCTGAGTTTCTTTTCCTAGTGATGCCAAACTCATGAATTGACTTTTTCAGTTGAAAAACTTCATTATGGGAGCAAAGAAGATGTCACCGATCATTAACTACGTTACCGTCACATGCGACGGCAAAGAAACAGTTTTCTAGTTTCTTCATCGGAATAAAATGTGAATCAATTACATGTGCCTTGGTTTGCAAACGGACGCAATTTTTATTTGTTTATATCTAGCTGCTCGGATATCCCCTCAAGTAGGGTTTGCGACCCCTTTGTCCATTTGTCGAGCAATGTTAGCCACATCCACTGTTTTCACAAGAGTTAGCTGTCCTCCCAACTGAAATGGCCGTGTCTTTGTCTAGAGGTTTCAGCAGTGGCCAAGCTCCTCAAATCGTGTTCAGAATCCAATTCAGTACGTCGTTGTACGTGAAATACCATCAGAATGACAATTGACGAAATATTTGAGTATCCATGAAGGTTAGATAATGAAATGGATCTGGAACCTTCAAATCGAGCCTCCTAAACGCTTTGCGAGGATTGCATGGCAGTAACGAGAGCTGCCTTAAATATGAAAGAAGGCGATTAATATGTCCATGGACCGTATGCAACAAGCCCCGAAGGTCTTCGGGGATATGTCCCCAACGAGCCTCTGGGCTTGTTGCATACGACTTCGGGGATATGTCCCCGACGATCGTCGGGGCTTGTTGCATACGGCTTCGAGTATACAGTAGCGGT
>MU893627.1:0-23591 GCA_036418205.1 Ostertagia ostertagi
CAGGGACGACGCGAAGTCTTGTTACAATGTAGACGACCTCAATCCGCAAAACTATGACACCCCGGATGGCGCAAGTGTGGATTTACGAGGCTCTTACGACAGCACAGCTCTTATTCAGAGTAAGGGAAGTGGGAGAAACATCATCAGAGCAGGAGGGTGTCGATGGCATGGTAGATCCTAGCCTAGCACTTTTCCAAAGGTTTTTCGACTTCCCCCTCCCAAATACGACTTTTCCTGAGCAACGCCTCGTCAGGCATGGTTTTTGTACCATCGGATTCTAGACTAGTTGACCCCTCCAACTCCAATCATATTTTTTTCTCCATAAACGACCGTTGGCGGAAGGTGAGGTATGCAATCCTTCTGCCGCAACCCCTTCCCTCCTCTCGTACTCTCCCAAGAGAGTACAATAGGAGGGAAGGGGTTGCGATAAAGATAAATAAGCATGCTTAACCCCAAGTACGCCTCCCTTACTGAAATCGCAAATACGACTCCCCGTTCGACTAGTTCTAACGGACAGTTGACCCAGATCGATGGTTCCCTAGGTTGCTACTGACCGTGACAGTCCACGCTTCTCGTCCGAACCGGATATTTCCTTCACTCCACCATACCAGTGGGAATGAGCATAACATTATTTGATCATCTTGATCATTCAGCGAAACATCTAAAATTATCACAAAATGCAGAGTTGTGGGTAGAACTTTCTCCTCAGCAGGGATTTATACCCGGGTCTCTTGCTTTTCGGGCTATTGTGCTACCAGTTCCGATAATTATCTTCTTGAGAGCAGTGAGATAGCGTTTACGTGGACTTGCTTTAAACTCCAGTCTGAGGTAAACCTTCTTAACTCGTGGTCAATTACTGTCAGAGTTCAAATAATGAATTTTTTCTGGGCCATTTCGATTGCCAAACCAGCAGCATTGCTTCCTGACCAAATAAGTTGCTCGTTGCTATCCTTCTATTTTATAAAGCGCTAACTTTGTGTGTCGGTTTGTATGTCTGTATGTGTGTGTGTATGTATGTATGTGTGTCCGTCCGCAAAATGAAGTGAGTGAGAAGGAAGCTCATGGGATAAACAAACCGCTAACAGAATCATGTAGCTCACAGGACTTTAGCTATTAGTGTTTTGCAATGGCATGATTGTGATAACACCCCAACGGCTACATAAACACCTACTGAGGTCACTTCCAGTTATTTCACATGGTGCTGCGGTGGCAGCTGAAGGTGAGTGGAAGGAGAGGAGAGGGGGGGTGAAGTGTTCGAGGAGGGTAGGCGGGAAACCACCCCCAACAGGCCTAGGATGCAATTAGCTTTCGTAAGGTGATTTTAGGCCGTAAAGCGTACGCTGTGAAAGAAGGTCCCGGCGGTTGGGGAGGGGGGACCAACCTGGTGTATGAATCACAGGAGTCTAAGGAGAGAGGATCTCATATAAGTTCCCTCTTTACAAATTTACTCATACCTCACACCTCGCTCACTCGGCCCTTAAGAGGACCACATTCCCTTCTGAATACTCTATGAGAGTGTAACGTATGTATGGCGCATTTTAGGGGAACCTATTGACTTTGACTACTTGAGCATTTGTTCTCCATTTCACACAGCGAAATTGTCTGGAATTCCTCCTAACCCCTGTTTTCCCTTCTTTTCATTTTTATTTATCTTATTTATTTTCTTTACTCTGGAATGGCCGTTCAAACTGAGACACTAATTTTCTGCCGCAGACGTGAAAGCGCTTCGTACAGTCCAAAAAAGTGCCCTTATAAATTTTACCAGCAATGCTACGATTCATGCCCAGTGGCTCGGTGCTGGATCCACAACAGCCATGTCCAGGCATGCCAGGCCAAAATGTTGGGCGCCATATTCCGCACCCTGCATCAACCAGGTGGATCCCCTTCCGCATCCGATGACTGCAGCTATTTAGAGGGAACCTGACCAGTAATTAAGTGCCTGTGGGCAGCGATGCGTTCTACGTGAGTCTCTTATCATTGCTTTTTACCGTCTACAATTACATTCCAACTACAAACCATGCATTGAGGATTGTTCAGGTCCCTGCTCATCGTCCTCGCAATTTTCGGAATCCTTTTCGTTGGCGATGCAGCCCAAATGAGATGTCGATGCCGCAAGTTCCCCCGTTCGAGAAGTTCAACAGCCACAACAACGACGAAGGCTCCTGGTTCGAGTTATTCCTTTGCTTGTACTGGAAATTGCTTTTTTTGTCGAAGGTTGAAAGAGAGTGATTTTGATGGCTGGAGGGCGGTGTTATTCCGATGGCGTTCTCTGAACGTCTTTGGTGAAGGGCGTTACATCCAGCGGCGTCCAAAACACACCTCCAGCGCGAAGAGGGACCTGGTCCACAAATGATGTTCACATCTGAACCCAATCGCCTTTCAACCGTTGTGACCACTGCCTGTAAGTCTTACTCTTCAGAGGAAACACAATATGACCGCGAAGGTCCAACAACCAGATCCACCAGCGCTCGCAAAAGGTGCTGCTGCGGAGGAGCCAACGGGATGAATTCAACGACACAGACGAGCACACCTGGAGCTGGAGATTTCCCGAAGACGACCACTACGAGCATGTCTGCCACGTCGGAGACGACAACGACGGCTCCAACGAGTACAACCACAAGGTGTAGAACTCCGAATCAGTCCAGCTCCCTTACCGCTATGCAACTTCTAATTTCCAGAGAACCCCTATGATCGAAGTAACGAAACATATGTTGATGAAAATGGAACTGATGACAACAGTACATTGGTTGACGAGGACGACACGCAGTGGGCTCGGCGAGTACGCAAGGCGATCGGGTGCCCAAATGGTTGGATACGTCTAGGCGCGCCCACCGACTCCTGCTATCACATGGAATTCATGAAAATGGAACGAGAAAGCGCCCCAGAGGGCGTGTGTCGAGAAAGGCGCGACTTTGTTCGTTGCCGGACTCGGAGGAAGAGTTTGTGAGTTCCTGCTGGATCACATGAATTCATGAAAATTGTCCGTAAATTGCGACCTTGGCGAAAAGCTGACTGATTGCTTTTTAGAAGGAAATCGCTACTCAATCACCGTTGTACTTCTGGAGTTGGATCGGACTCGCACAGTACGATGGTACCAACAGACCGGAGTGGACCGGCTCTGCTGGCATGGACCCAACGAAAATGTTAGTTTTCTTTTGTAGTAAACGGGTGCTATGAAAGCGTTCACAGCCGCAGTGCCTGAGGGGGCGTGGCCAATAGGTGCGAAGCGGTCGCATAGGCGATCCGCATGAGTGTGAACCCCTTGCGATGAGCTTTCAGCAAAATTTTGGGGACACCCAAAATTAAGATTTCTGGCTATAAATGGTTTTATTTTCAGCAAATGGCTGATTTCTCCATTTTCGTCGATGGCTAACGGTTGGTCGAAAGTTTCAACGTGCGCGGCTTTCTACAACACCGAGAGCTACCACACCACCGCCTACGTCTACTTCTATACGTGTTCCACGCTGTACCATTCGATCTGCGAGCGAAACATGACTCTGACCCATTTTTAGTCATGTTTTTGAACAAGTCGCTCAATGCTTCGTGGCTTATGAATAAACATTTTGTACACATGTTGTGAACTAGAGGCCCCATTGTTCAGATTCCAGTGTCATATTTATGGCAATTCAAAATGTGAAAAAAAATTATAGAGATATTCTGATTTCTGTTGAAAAGGACCGCGGAATAAGATTTACGAAAAATGGAGCGCATGGTAGAATAAATCTCGCGATTGAGAGGAAAATTCAATGAATAATTAAAAATAAAAGAGTCAAGCGCACGTGGAATTTTCGTGACCAGAAGAGGGTAGAGGACGGAGGCTTTGTGACTCTGGGGTGGAGGGGGGGGTGTCACTCGGTTCAGAGGAAAGGGATCCCTTTTTTGGGAAGTCATGGAGAGGTAGATATATTGAGAATTATTGTTTCAAGAAATCTGGAGAAATTCTGAAAACCGTCTCAACCGTTCGAAGGATTGCATAGACTCGTCCCCTGCCCGACGAACCTTTGAGTTTTTTGGCGGAGTTTCGAAGCGTGGGAAGAGGAACCATGTTCATCAACCCTACGTACAATATCGGTTGTTGAGGAGGTCGTGTTGGGGACCTCTACGTAGCCGGGGTGACGGTCGACCATGTGGTGGGGTATCACAAGAATCGATAGACAAAGCCCTGATGGAGCATTTTCGCGCTTTTCAGTGCGATGCAAAGAATTTGTGAGCCAGAGGGAGTGCATCTGTCTCGGGGGGGGGGGGGGGAGAGAATGAGAGGGAACATCACTTACAATGCGGCGAAACGCTGTGTATGCAGTTAGGGCGCTAACTGAGTTTGGGGGGAGCCATGCGGCGGGGCGGAAAACTCTGTTCGTTTGACGCGTCTCTATTATAGGCCCACTTGGTCCTTTAGCCGTTAACTATTTACGCTAGATAGGAAGTACGAGGCAGAAACGCCGCCCGCCGGATCCCCCTGCCCCGACAGCGCACACCCCACGTTGGTTGATCCGTTCCCCCTGGTTTCCGTAACAGTCGAAGATAAGCCAGACAATTGTGCGCAATTGCAGTACAATTGACGTGCATCGATGTCAAGAAGTCTTTCGCAGCACTTCCGTGAGTGTGAGCGCTTTTTCATCGAGATTCACCACGTGTGCCTAACTGCCTAGTCAATTCTCTGCTAATTTCACATATGACTTTCTGGTTCATCTTGACGGCGAGGGTACATTATCATAATTTCGCGCTTATCGTATTCTGAAATATCGAGTGCCCTTCGCTCTGCTCGGCTGTCCGACCTACATTGCACCATAATTTTTCTCAACTGATAGTGAGGTCCCTGACCGGGACTCTCTCTCTGGCAGATGACTGGCATTCTTTCCCCCGCTGGCAGATGTCCTTCATGTTCGAACCCCCGTTTGCCGCAAAAAGGCCGACGAGCAGCGCCGCGTCGAGCACGAGCTCGCGTCGCGTGTGTGGCGTTCGATTTCATTTGCTGACGCTCCGGCGCTTGGAGTCGTCGTCGTCATCCCTCCTCGTTTTTTTGTAGTCTGATCTCTTCAGTCATTCTTTGCTCCATTCATCCTTTTTGCCTAAAATACATTTCCAGTTGCACAACTCGAAATGATTCTGTTTTTAGAATGGGACGTGACGAAACTCGTGTGTATGTGGGCAATTTGCCCCCAGATTGTCGTGAGAAGGACCTCGAAGATATCTTCGCGAAATATGGGAAGGTTCGCTTCATCGACATCAAGGGCGGACGTGGCCCGGCATTTGCTTTCGTCGAATTCGATGATGCACGGTGAGTGTTCTTTCGGATTTAGGTGCGCTGCGAAGCACCTCATTGTTCTTTTCGTTTTCTGCCTGAAAGATCAGATCTAGGGAACGAAGTTTGTGTTAAATGTTTGTGTTTTCAGTGACGCCGAAGATGCAGTCCGTGGCCGAGATGGCTACGACTTTGATGGATCGCGTATTCGCGTTGAGTTCACCCGTGGAGGGGGACCACGTGGAGGTGGTCGAGGTGGTGGCTTTGGAGGCCGTGGTGGAGGCTTTGGCGGCTATAGCAACCGAGGAGGCGGCTATGGAGGTTATGGCGGTGGTGGAGGCTACAGCGGTGGTCGTGGTGGCGGTGGAGGCCCTCCTACTCGTCGCTCCAACTATCGTGTCGTCGTCGAAGGAATACCGGCAACTGGCTCTTGGCAAGATCTGAAGGTATCTTTCATGGCTATTTTCTTACTAACACTCCATTACATCTGCTGCCCAGAATCACTTCAAGGATCATATGCGTGAGGCGGGAGAGGTTTGCTACGCGGACGTTTCTCGCGACGGCACCGGCACGGTCGAGTTCGTACGTCTTGACGACATGAAATATGCACTAAAAAAGCTGGATGACACGAAAATTCCGTTCTCATGAGGTCAGTTTCATTTTCTGCATTAAGATTACTTGTGTAGCATTTTAATACCATTACAGGGAGAGACAGGGTACATTCGCGTACGTGAGGACACCAGTGGCGGCGGCAGCGAGAGAGGAGGAGGAGGAGGAGGATCAAGTCGTGGTCGCTCCCGATCGCGCAGCCCTCGAGGTCGAGCTTCGCCAAAATACAGTCCCCGTCGTTCACGTTCGCAGAAGTCGCTCGGCGTCAGGATCTCCAAGATCAAAGTCTCGCAGCCCATCCCGTGATTGAGAACGTTGAGGAACATCGAGACGTCAATGGTATATTTTTTTCGTATATCAAAGTCATGTATTACTGTATAAAAAGCGTTACCTAATGAGATACCTCAAGCTTACCTCATCACACCTTTTACATGCATTACCATGATCTAATAATGTGTTGCAGCGGTATTTACCGTGTTAGTGTTGATTTTCTGCCGATTTCAATGAAGTTTACACTGAATTTGATGATGTTGTTTCAGCCTCCACTGTGAGAAAGGGATGAGGAAAGGAGGAAATGATAAACGGTGGAGTAAAGCACATACTGCAGCATATGAGATTGGCCTTATTCAGTGGAATCAGTTACGGAACCATGGACAGTATAAGGGATAGGGATCACTCACATCAGTCACACAGTATTATGAGAGCACGAGAAACATTGCAGTACAAGTGAGGTTTTTCTTATTTTCCTTTCAGGTCTCCATCGTCATCTTCGATTTTTTAATAACTAATAAATGTTTCATTAATTTGTTTGTTACAATCCACACACTTAAAATCTTCATAAAGTGGCGAGTTTCAAAGAAATCGTCAAAGTCGAAAAGTCAACGTTAATTCTATGAAATTAACATGGACTTACTATCAAGCTCACCTTAATGCAAAAAGTTTGCATTATTGTTGGTACACAATAAAAACTTCTGGGCGCTATCGCAATATATATGGGGCATTCTCTAGGACTGAGCTTACGAGGGGCAGAAACGTCGGACAAAATGATTTGCTTACGCACACTGAAGTCTTCTCTCCCTTTTAGGGCCTAGTCCCGATTCCAATAAAAAGACGTTTCATGCGATTTCTGATGCATTGCCATCAGAATGCCCCGTATAGTAAGATATCGCCAACTTCTGGTCTTAACTGCACTGCAACTTTGATTATATTAAGAGGGTTTGTGAACGGTGGGTTATTTTGAGCGGATGAGTGCATTATTTTTGATAATGCCTAATTCATTCAGTAACGAGAACTTCCATGTTTGCAAGTGTACTTGCAACTCTCTGGATCAACTTATGAGAAATTCGATAGTCCGGCTATACAAATAGCTTGTCAGCGACAAACAGTATCAATAACAATTCAGTTGTTTGCGAGAGCGAGTTCCTTACCATGTATGGCGGCCAGCTTCACTACTTTTAGAACCGGGTTATCATAAACTGCCTTCGTGTTTTCTGTCAAACGAAATGGTGCCATTTCCTTCTCATGTGACGGATAGGTCCAGCATTGAAGTGCATTGTCGGTCTTCGCTGTTTTTTCGAGCTTAAGAGCTCGATTGATATGTGACATTTTCCAGTTTTTCTTTCCAGAAGGGGTTCATCTCTGTCTGTGGTTGTGTTACATTTTTATTTTTGAAATGTGGGTCTGCGAAGCCTGCCCAGCTTGCCTAAGAGGAAAACGCCATGTAGGATTCCTTCCAGTGTCGAGACGCGTGTTTTCTGGTTTGTTCGCTTGAATTGTCCATTTTGGGCAAGGGTTTTTCTGAGCTCGCTTTCGCTGCTCGGTTTGTCTCATATTTTCTTTCTATTCTCTTGAAACTACACGAGGAACAGCGTCGCTTCATTTTACAGTAGTTGAAGGTGAGACGAATGATGTATTCGTATAATGAGATGATTAAGTATTTACTTGACAATATTCCCAGCGAAAAACATCGGACGGGCAATTGGTGGCGAAACAGGCTCTATGATAAGCAGTGCGTATCAGACGGCTGTGTTATTTGCCCTTATGGTAAAATTGGGGATTGTAGCTATAGGGGAGTAATTTATCAAATCGAATGCCGGGCTTGTAACTCAACCTATATTGGAGAAACAGGAAGGGTTGTAGCCATCCGCATCAAAGAACATTTGGCTAACATGAGGCGCGGTACTCGTTCAACGGCTCTTGGAAGACATAAAGTTGAGAAGCACAATGGCGTTGATTTCGAAATAAGATGTACGGTGTTGGCGCATGAGACGGAAATTGTTGCTAGAAAGGCATTGGAAGCATTCTGGATTTCCGCAAGAAATCCAGCGATGAACGGCCGGGATGAACGCCCTTCAATAACAAGTGATCTCTCGCCGTTTATACCGCACTGCGAGCTGTAGAATAAAGCGTACGTGCGTCTCCCAGCGATTACTCGAATCAGGAGACATTACGGTGTGCCTTATTTCTTACTGACCGGCGCTTTTGTGCGGAAGCGGGATTCCCGCACAAACGGTGGAACCCTGGGTGAGTTCAAAATTCGTTTTGCTTATGTTTCTCGGTGGGACTCCCGGCGGAAAGTCGGAACCGCTAGAGGAGATCAGGCGCTTGGTCGATTAGATCGTGAATTTCAACCTTGAACCGCGTTTAGGCCTCAGAAGACGACGATTTTGTCGAAACGTCAGGCCGATTGAATAAATGTTCCACCTATCAACCTCGAACGGCAGAAGAAACAAACACAAATAAGTATTATTTTCATATAGGGCAATATTCAAATAACTACTTCCATCGGATGCGCCAGTTTTTAATCTTCATGTGAGTTTCGTTGGCAGAGCCCGTTCGCACCCCGTAGCAGCTAAGGAGGAGCAAAGCCCGTCACGCTAAGCAATGTTTCAACTGACCTCCGCTATGTACAAGAGCAACCAGCTCAAGATGCCGTGTCGAACGCTTCACGCAGGCTCCGTAATTCGTGTAAAGATATATAACAGTGGAACGGATTAGAAGTGTTGTTATGACAATATGTATTCTTGGCCAAACTGAACGGTTTCGATTGCTGCGGAAGCGTCGCAAAAATCGATAACATTGAGACGTTACGACGCTTCCCACGTCAAGCCCGTCCAAAAAAGCTTGAAGATGTCTAGTTGCTCAATATGAGTTGCCGTGGCTCCCACCGAATAATAGGTTGCTTTACTCAGTGTCTGCAGGAGTTCCCACATAAGACGAGGCAGTCACGAAAGGCCTTGTAGATATGATATACCACCCTTTTTTTGGAACTCGTGGAACACATGCAGACAGGACTTTCGGTAGGGCCAACAGTTTAGCTACCCAAGTTGAGTTATCTCCAGGTATGAGGTTTGTATTGGTAGGAGGGTCAGCGACGATGTGCAATGTGGAATCATTCCTTTCTGAGTGTAAATTTTTCGGTGTAGATTGCTGATCGCTATGGACTAGACGAAATATTCCATTACACTAAATGTTGACTTTTCCTTTTGCGCGCACTGCTAAAGGAATTCAACTATTATTGGGAGGTCGCTCTCGCTGAAACTCGCCGATAGGTCAGAGTAGCAGTACAGACAGTAGACTGCCCATACGCTCTCCCACCCATCACTTTTATGGAAGCCATTGGCTAGCTCGGTATGGCTGATGTCAGACTTTGCGAATCGAGCCGTTCGCTGTCTCCGCCACGCGACAGTGGACGCAAGCGAATCGCTCGATTACAAGGTCCGACATCGGCCCATAATGAATTGCACCACTTCATGGAAGCCTAGTGTTGAGAAAAAATGGATCTGCTACATATTTATGGCCGTTACAACCATAACCTAACGAAGAAGTGGGCTTTGGATGTGTTAGCATAACTTAGGATAGATTGAATTTTCGAGAACTTGTTTTGGATAAAAAATGGGGTATTTTCTGATCAGAGAAACAGGAGCTTAATCAAATAGTTTAGCAGCGAGTGGAAAGCCGGACTTTTTTTGCAGTGTTTATTTTTGAATAGATGTCGGAGAATTTCAGTTATGCAGTACAACTAAACTAAATTAAGTTTTGCATAGCACAAAGAGGCATCGAAATTTATTGCAAAAGAAGTCTGAAAGTTCATAAAGATTCCAAGTATTCGATGAAATTCTAAAAAACCGAAAAAACAATCCAAAAGAATTTTCACAAGAATGCTGGGTTGTGAACAAAACTTTCGCCCCAGGCGGGACTAGAACCCGCACCTCTCGCTTTCCGGGCAAGTGCGCTACCTTTCGCTACAAACAAGAACAAGTCAAAAATTCGAAAAGAATTCCCTTGAAATCTTCCGCTGAGTTTTTTAATTAATTGGTTAGGTTAAATCATTTTGTTTACTGCATACCTGAAATCCTGTCACCATTACTTTGATTAAGAGTTCATTTCTGAAATTTCAATTTGTTTTTCGAACTTTTTCCAGTTAGCATGTGTCTTTAAGGGGAGTCTGAAAGGTTGATGTCCTCCCTCTCTGCAGGTGTGTCGAAGTGAAAGTGTTGCAAAACTGAAATGGTATTCCTCGTAGTTCAATGACTGGACAGGAACAGGTTTCCTGAGTGTGAAGCCGATGAAGGAGGCAAATTCAGCATATTTCTCATGTGCTAACTATCTGTGGGAGCTTTCGATTTTCACACAACAGGTCGCCGATGACCTCGACTGCTTCCCCTTCGAATGGCAATCAATTCGTGGTCCGGTTGGTGGCAAGTCGGGGCCGACACTCTCGCGACGCACCGAGCGGAGCGCTGCGTTTGCCGCCACTTTTAGGTCTTATTGAGCGTTTTCTGTGCTAATCACCGTTGTCGTCGGCCTTCGTCTCAGTCATCCGCATTTTTTCTTTCACTGGCTTTTTTGTTCATTCGATAGTTCTATGCTTCTATGGCTCATTCAAATTATGTTATTGCAGAATGGGACGTGACGAAACAAGAATTTATGTGGGTAATCTGCCTCCGGATTGCCGTGAGAAGGACATTGAGGATATCTTCGCGAAATACGGAAAGATCCGCTTCGTCGACATCAAGGGCGGCCGTGGACCTCTATTCGCATTCGTTGAATTTGAAGACTCACGGTTGGTAAATTGTGCAACTTCTTTTTCAACTTTATTCATGTTACATGAAAATATGACCTGAACACCTTCATGGACTTAAGGGGCATATAATTTGTTTTTGTTGTCGGGGGAGGGGGGAGTGTGTAATTGAATTGGACGGATGACGGGCAGGCAGTCCGCGTTCTCCCTTTCACTGGAAAAAGCCAGGGTGTACAATCACGTGAAGATTTTATTCAGAGGTGACTAGGTGAAGCATTTGTAGGAAGAATTAAGGTATTTGAGAGTAGTCAAAGTTCAAATACGCAAATAATGAGTTGATCAATCGGGCGAAGCCTCGAGAAATTCCTAAGGTTAGGTTCACTAGGACAGAAAGCGGTTTCCGCTCTTTGCGCGCGAAACTTTTCGTTACGAGAACTCCAGGTCCAGCCATGATTAGGGTGGACCTGGGGTTCCCACAACGAATAGAGCTTCGCGTCGCGAAAGCAAAAAAGTCGGTTCCTGTTAAGTAAACCACACCCAAATTCCTAATTCCTCGTGAGGTTTGTGCTTCACGACCGCTTTCTTTTTCGATGTACCCTCAAAAGGTGTCACTTTAAAACTAAGAAATTGTTCGACGGGCTACGCATGGTCTTCTTTGGCAAAACAGACTCGTTTCTCTTTTGTTGCATTCTTATTTTGCTCATTTAGTGATGCTGAAGACGCAGTGCGCGGCCGAGATGGCTACGATTTCGACGGATCTCGTATTCGCGTTGAGTTCACCCGTGGAGCAGGACCACGAGGTCCCGGTGGTCGTCCTTTGAATGGAGGCGGTCGTGGTGGATACGGAGGTCGAGGAGGTGGCTACGGTGGCCATGGCGGTGGAGGAGGCTACAGCGGCGGTGGTGGTGGCCGTGGCGGTCCTACTCGCCGCACTAACTACCGTGTCATCGTTGAAGGTCTCCCAGCGACCGGCTCTTGGCAAGATCTGAAGGTATTTTCATGACTATCATCTCACTAACTTTTTCATTTAATCTGCTTCGTAGAACCACTTTCAGGACCATATGCGCGAGGCTGGAGAGGTTTGTTATGCGGACGTTGCTCGCGATGGCACCGGAACCGTGGAATTCACTCGTCTTGATGATATGAAGTATGCACTGAAGAAACTCGACGATACGAAGTTCCGTTCTCATGAAGTGAGATTATAGCACCTTTACGATTTTCTTCGCAAAGATTTTGATCTTTTGTTTATAGGGAGAGACAGGCTACATTCGTGTGCGTGAAGACACCAGTGGCGGCGGCAGCAGCGGAGGAGGAGGAGGTCGCGGTCGCTCGCGATCACGCAGTCCTCGCGGCAGAGATTCGCCGAAGTATAGCCCACGTCGCTCTCGCTCGCAGAGTCGCTCGGCTTCGCGATCCCCGTCACGCTCACGATCTCGCAGTGCCTCTCGTGACTAACACTCAAGTACTGACATCGGTCGTGGATCAGCAATGCGTTAATGGTATATTTCAGTTCGTAATTACGTGTCGTATGTTTCTGTACTATGCGGTGTAATTTGAACTACCTCGGACTAACTCTACCTCAAACCATACTTACTTTTTGCTTTTATATGTCATCACTACCCTGTTGAATATGTACTGCAGCGGTTCTCTACCGCGCTACTGTTATTTGTTACGGCATTAAATGAAGTTTGTACGAAATTGACACAGCTGTTTCAGCCTCCAACCAACTCTGACAAAGGGATGAGGAGGAAGGAGGATATGATAAATGGAAATCTAAAGGATGTTGGCAACATAGGAGATTGGCCACAATCACCGAAATGCGACTAAGGAGTTTGGCCACAATCGCCTAATTGTGACTGCCTGGACGCACCGCGTGTGGACAGTCGAATTCGTTCGGGAGGGATAGGGATACAAAGCAAAAGCATAGGAATGTGGGAAGTGACTCAGGGAGCTAGGAGGAACGAGGAGCCAAATCGGCAAGTAAGATTTTCCTTGTTCTACTTTCAGGTCCTCGTCGTTGTCGTAGTTAAGAGAAAACTCGTCTTCACCAATAAATGACTTCATATTGCTACTTTTTAACATGACCACGTTGCGAAAGCTTCAAATGAAAGCTATTTGAAGAATAGTCAGTATTTTCTGAAGCTCCTAATTTTCGGGGAGATGTTGGGCGTGAGCATTCCACAAACACCGCATTCTCATGCATTGACCGGAAAGCAGGTTTTGGGTGTTGTGCGGTAAAGTTGTCATCTGTCAAGCTGTGACAGCTAACTCACATGTTCGATAGGGATTTATTTCTACCCAATGTCAAAATATAATAGTAAGATATAAGTTAAAAAGGTAGGTCAAATAAGAGCGCTGAACATCTCGTTCGGCAGATTTTTGTAAGTATCTGCACGACCTGTATTGCATGTGTATTGTATATACGACCTATCCCCTGATGAAAATTGCTCTCCTGGTTTCAAAAAATTCCTATCTCACAATTACAAAAAATGTTATACTGATCTTCCTGAGATTTGGTGGGGTAGGGTTCGCTAAGACAGAAAGCGGCTTTTCACTGTTCGTGGCGCGCCGCTTTTTTCGTTGCGGGAACCCCAGTCCACCCCTAGCTATGACTGGACCTAGGGTTACCCGAAACGAAAAAGTTCCGCGCGCGCGAACAGCGGGGAAGTCCTCATTCTGTATTAACGGAGCACCCGGTTTCGTGAGTCGAATATCTCCGTTTTTTTTCCTGGGAAAAATTATTTGCAAATAAATTAAGAAAAAGCTTGTTATCGAAGAAGACCGGTGATGAACAAAGCTGCTGAATGTGAGGAGCAAAACAGAACGTACATATTGCCCTGTGTGATGGTTGGCACTGATACATTCGTTTCGCAAAAATTCCGATAGAAAGTGGTTCTGTAGCCAACAATCCATCAAGTGGAAAGAAGGGCTATTTTTTGAATTAAGCAGGCACGTGTGCGGTTATGGAGGTGTGGAAAGCTGACGTTATTGAAAGACTTCAGTAGCTTAATTTCCCGAAAACCCCAGGAAATGGCTGTAAATCGGAAAGGCAGCGGGTGGCCGTATTACCTCATAGTCAGTGGTCAGAAAAGTGAGAGGCAAGCACTCTACAACTGACTATCTTGATACAAAAAACTTTATTGTCCTCGAAATCTGGTTAGATAAAAACGGGTTCAGTGAGTCGATTCGATGTTATGCAGAATTCACAAAAAGGTTCCGATCAATCCACACGTTTGAAAAGTTCCAAAATTAAGTAAGACGCTTTCTGAGCACGTGTATTCAGAGTCAACCCTGCGTTGCGCAGTTCTCAACGGCCACGTTGCGCAGTTTCGATTAGACACGTTCTCTCGCGCGAACATTCACACTCGCATGCTCGAGCCGTCTGTGTCTCCGCCCATACAGCGTGCGTTGAGGATCTCTCAACGTGCCGTTGCGAACTGCGCAACGCAGGGTTGACTCTGCGTGAGTAGAAATTTCGGCACTATTGCACTATTACAACCCCAGTGGGGGCCGAGATGGGTCAAAAAATAATTTTCGCTGAAACTTTTGCTATGGGGGTTATCGAGGGTCCTGATCACGAATATGACATCCATTTTTTGGCGCTGGCGCCAAATTGGCGCCATTTGGCGCCAGCTGGCGCCACTACTGATTATCACCAAATTCGCTGTAAACTTCTGAATAGGGGTTATTTGGGGCCCTGATCACGAATATGACACTGGTTTTTAACATTCGTGCTGTTTAACGCATATTTTCTGCTTTTCT
The DNA here is from genome assembly GCA_036418205.1 of Ostertagia ostertagi. Taxonomy (NCBI): domain Eukaryota; kingdom Metazoa; phylum Nematoda; class Chromadorea; order Rhabditida; family Trichostrongylidae; genus Ostertagia; species Ostertagia ostertagi. Next base: position 14,637 of record MU893627.1, read on the forward strand.
AAGCTTTCTCACCTATAGCGCCTAGGACTAAGCTTAGGGGAGGGGAGTGAAACTCCGGAGTGGGTAAACCACGCACCGTGTGGCAAAAGTTGGAGTGTGTTAGACCACAGGGGAGTGGCCTACTCTTTGGAGCCCTCCACTATTCAAAGGCTTAGTCCTGATTGCGATCTAATTAGTGCGAGGGCGCAGACGAGCAGGAAATAGGCGCCGAATAGCGCTAACAACAAAACGAATGTCATATTCGTAATCAGGACCCCAAATAACCCCTATACAGAAGTTTACAGCGAATTTGGTGATAATCAGTCGTGGCGCCAGCTGGCGCCAAATGGCGCCAAATTTGGCGCCAGCGCCAAAAATGGATGTCATATTCGTGATCAGGACCCTCGATAACCCCCATAGCAAAAGTTTCAGCGAAAATTATTTTTTGACCCATCTCGGCAACCCCACTGGGGTTGTAATAATGCAATAGTGCCGAAATTTCCCGTCTCACATGATGTGCTAAATTAGGAGAATGCATCATTAACGCTCTTTAAAGGACGAATTCACGATCAGAGGGAAAATCGAATTAGGAAGAATTCACCTGGTTGAGGGACCCGCGGAGCTCCTAAGTGTGCGAACTGAAGCACAATTTGCACAGGAGGAGTTGACCTCGTTGACCTATTAAGGTTTAATCCCGCCGCGGCTGGTCAGTGCACGCCCACCGATCATCTGATCACTCGCCGCAGGTCTATACGTGGTGAGTGATTAGATAGGTGAGAGAGCGTAGCGTTGAAGAGGGCACAGCGATGATAGTCGCATCAATGCTCAAATCAACGGGCAAGGAAGGGGTCCCATTTCTCGGGTTCTGGGCCGTTTCTCATGGTTTTTCCTTCTTTCGTGTACCACTCACCATCCCTAGGTTAATTTGAAATGGGTTGCTTTTTCATCGTGAATTCGTCCTTTAAAGTACCTATCTTATCTGTGAAACAACGTTGGACAGTATGCGAAAAGCTTGTGAAGAATAATAATCACCCTGTAAATGTCCATGTTCGAATCCATTTCTCGAGAGCCTAGAAAGGGAAAAGCCTCCAATAGTAGTTGATCAACCCTCCGGAGGTCCCTCAACCAAGTGGTCCCGGGGTTCAACCTATCTGAACAATTAGTCTGAGTGGGAGGTGGACCTTTTCGAACATTTCTGAAGACTAGTCTACGCTTGTTCCATGATGTCGGCTACTATACATCCTGTCGAACTTCTGCAGGTTGAAAGTGTTCAAAACTGGGCTACTCTCAAATAACTTTCCGTCTTTCAAGCTCTAAAGGAAGCGACAACACCTACAATAACTGCCGGATGAAGAGTTGGTAATCTTGTGGCACCGGTAAACCCAACTATTTCCCCCCCAGCACAGTCCAACCCAGCACGGAGAAAATTTGACACAACCCTCTCCTATAGTGCGCCATGTAGGGACCTAGTCCAAAATTGTTGAGGCAATTGTTCACCGATTACACATCTTTTGCACGAGATAACAAACTTCACATGCTCATCCCGGTCTTATACCACCGATACTGTGTTCAATAATTCTGAAGGGTCCCGTCACGTCAAAACGTTTCCTCGCCTCTGCCGAGCGGTGGTTTCAACGGAAGACAAGCCTGCACCAGCTGAAGGTCAGCGAAGCACCGCGTTGGGTCGCGATCGATCCGCTTTCGAATTGGCGGTGTGCCAGCGACGATACGCAGTCGCCGCGTCGCGGACGCGCGCACGCCGGCAGTCGTTGCTCTTTCCTTGCACTTTTCGATATTTCTCATGCTTTATTTCTTTTTATTTTGTGTTTGGGAATTGATCAAACGACTAACAACTAAGTTGTTCAGAGTACTACGTTCGGAATGGGACGCGACGAAACAAGAATCTACGTCGGCAATTTGCCTCCAGATTGTCGTGAGAGAGATATTGAAGATATTTTTTCGAAATATGGAAAAAATCCGATTTGTCGACATAAAAGGTGGACGAGGACCTCTTTATGCATTCATCGACTTCGAAGACCCACGGTGAGTGTTTCTATTTGTTTCTTTGGTTTCACGTTTTCTATAGCCACATTTGAAGAGATTATGGAAACTTTTTGAGCTGACAGAGACGAATTATCCAAAGCGCCAGTTATTTCTGCACTGCACATACTAGATTATCATGACTTTACTGGTTATCTCAATGAGTTCATGGCCAATCACAAAATGTACGATTACCTGACTCCTTTTGTATATTTTTTCCTCATAACCTGGAATATTGTAGCTGCGTTATTAGGTGTACAGGCGGCATATTCTCCTCTGTGTGCTTTTTATAGTAACACTTCACGAGGGTGCAATACTAGTCCCGGTTGTCTGCTTTCCGAATACGGCTGGAACGCAATTGACGTCATGAGGTGAAAAATGTAAATTGATAGACTCACCATAAAGCCGGGAACCGGAAGGGCCCCTATTGGGATGCGTAAGCATTTTTATCTTGTCGCACCCATAGTAATCAAAAATCCAGTGTACCCCGGATTAGTATTGCACGGTCCCGTGTTTAGCTAACAGTGAGACTGCATTCAGCACTACTCAGGGTCGAGTCATACTCTGCGATCTTGCGCATTCTCCTGCAGTAGAGACCACGATCACATTTGCGATCACTGCGTTTCGACTGCAACAATCTGACCGCGGCCCTCAGGTTGCAAAAGAAAAGTGTTCGTCAAAGTCTTTTGGAGGAAGTGGCTCAATATTCTATCACGACTATTCCTCATACTGTGTTATGTTAGCGATGCCGCCGGATGCCGGTTCGTGGGCGAAGACCTGTGATAACGATTTTGATGATCGCGTATGCCCGCGTTGAGTTCACGCGTGGAGTTTGACGCGCGTGGATCCGAGGTCGACCATTGAATGGCGGTAGTGGCCGTGGAGGATATGGTGGCTATGGTGGAGATTTTGGTAGTAGCCGTGGACGTGGCGGACCACCTAATCGCCGTTCCAACCACCGCGTTATCGTAGAAGGCCTTCCACCAACTGGATCATGGCAGGATCTCAAGGTTTTTTTGGAATCATTGTAGAAATTGCTGCTATCCCTTTGATTTTTATATAGATTTGTTTTTAAGGATCACATAATGCGTGGGCCGGAGAGGTTTGCTACGCCGATGTGGCACGTGATGGAACCGGTGTTGTGGAATTTATTCGTTTTGACGACATGAAATATGCAGTGCGAAAATTGGACGACACAAAGTTCCGCTCGCATGAGGTGTGTTTACGATTGTTCTGGTTTGTTATGTATCTTATTCGATTCCTTTTTGAGGGAGAGACGGCTTATATTCGCGTGCGTGAAGACACCACCGCAGGCGGTGGAAGTTTCCGCGATCGATCCAGGTCACGCAGTCCTCGTCGATCATCTCCAAAGTATAGCCCGCGTCGTTCTGTCTCTCGATCACGATCTCGCAGTCTTTCGCGCGACTAAGAACCTGAGGAGCTTGGATTTCATGGATCTGCGAAAAGCAGCAATGTATATCTTTTTCGTATAAGCATGTCACTCCATACTGTTTACGCACTTACTATAATATTCTATATTTTTCGTTTTTGATGGTCACTTGTGAAAGTTGTGCTCTAGCGCTTGCCTGCACTTCTAATGTTGGCACTTTTGCAAATTTCAATGAAGATTACACCGACTATCACGAAGCTGTTTCAGCCTCAATTCCACTCTGAGAAGGGGATGAAGGAGCATATGATGAATGGAGGAGTAGAGCACATACTGTAGGATAGGAGATTGGCCACGATCAGTGGATTGGAATACGAATGCCTGGACACTCTATATGTGGACAGTCAATTCAAATGGGAGGGATAGGGACACAACACAATAGGATGGGAGCGCGGGACTCAATCCGGGGCGCATGGAAGTAATATCGTAAGATTTTTCTTATTTACATTTCAGGTGTCCGTCGTCAACTTCGTGTTCAAGCAATCATTTTTACCATTATGAAAATTGAATAAACATTCCTTATCTTGCTCTTGGTCACATGACATGTAACTATATTGTATAACAAGTGTTCAGCGCGGTGAATCTCTTGCAATACTCGGGGATCTGTAGAACACCATTGATCCTTGCCTGCCATCATTTACCATTGAGGATGATTAGATACCACTCACTGTATGTAAACAGAATGTTCGGGAAAGTGTTGGCTGGGCATCTACTCTCGTAACGGAGCCGGCCTCTGCGATCTTGCAAGGTAGTAGTTGCGCTAAACGTTGACGACATTGTGCAGGCGCATGCGCATACTTTGAGCACCGTGTGGGACCGTGCGCTGCACACACAAATTATTTTTTTCGCGCATGCGCTACTTCTTTTCTAATTTTTTGCATCTATTCTATAGACTACACCATAATATGACTAGACACGGCGAGGTTCATTGAATGGTTGAATATGCTCCTTTTTAGCGAAGGTTTTCTAAGCCCTACGAATTTCCCAATTGTGTTCATTCCTAGTTTTCTTTTATTTCTGACAATCTTGGTCATAAAAAAGAGTAGTAGAAGTAAGTACAGACCTACACATATAGCAAGATATGTTTTTAGTGAGGCTACCGTGTCAAAAAGAATTTTGAGGTTTACTACTTACTTTAGCAAAAACAGCAGAAAACGTCAATTCGATCGATTTTTTACAGTTGTCCCTTCTGATAAGTTTGACACATCGAATATCATTCGAAACATTTTGTTGCATCCGAGTTTTGCGTAGTTAAAGCTCAAAATTCACGGATTTGATGTGAGGCGGCGGCGCCTGCAAAATCGCCGTGGTCCCACGCGGCGCAAAAACCCAAAACGCGCGTTGTCGTCAACGTGTTAAATTAATGTTCAGTAGACTGCAAAAGAATGAAAGCGCATATACTTGAAGAGTCGAGACTCACGGAATTCCTGAGGTGAACGAGGGCAACTTGATTTAGCCTAACATCTCCTCCTAAATTCGTGAATTCGTGGCCAAACGCATACAGGATTAGTGGCCGAATCGAAGCGGAATGATGCGAGTCGCTGTCGGGCTTGCGAGCGATCCTATCGCTGGAGTCCCTGGCACATTCGCTCCGCGCCGACGTTTAGGCCGATGTCAGACTTTGCGAATCGCGCGATTCGCTAGCGTCTGCGGTCGCGTCGCGGCCAGTGAATCACTCAATTGGCTGGTACCGCAACGCGACCGCGGACGCTAGCGAATCGCTAGTAGCGAATCGCGCGATTCGCAAAGTCTGACATCGGCCTTAGCTCGAGGCGCAAAGTCTTCTAACAAACAAAACGTTGCATATGAAAACTGAGTAAGCACTGCAAACTCAGAAAAATCTATGGCCGCACGCATAGTCGGTCGGACGACAGCAACGACCGCAAGTGTCGCATAAACCGCGGTTGCAAATGGAAGGCGACGCGGTCACCCAATGCAAACCCAGACAACACGTGACTGCGCGTGATCGTATTTCGAAAGTCCCACTGTAGTGTGGAATAGTAGCTGCGTATTGATCTGCGACACTTGCGATCGTTGCTGTCGTCCGACCGACTATGCGTCCGGCCTATCACACGTGCAATTTGTTGCCCTTTATGTCACATGATGCTACATTTGTCATTAAACCTCTAGTTACGACAGGGATCCGGCGAAAAACACTGAACTATTGGCTGCTCGGCATCATGAGAGCCGGAATATTTTCCAGAGCGAGTAATTAGTCTTGCCTAAAAGTGGGGTTCCCACACTGCGAAACATAATCGTTGGGGGAATCCCAGGCCACGCAACCGAAAGCGAAAAAGTCGCGCTCTTTCTTACATTGGCTACCCCACCGTCACCTACTGACCAAAGAAATAACAAGATCTGATTCATGATTTCTTTCGGATTCAGTCAGCAGGTGGTCCTCATCATCATTGGTTATTCAGGCGCGGTACCTCCCCTCGGAATAACACAGAAGTTGAAAATCATGGCCAGCTTCAAGAGGCTATAAGTTCTAAGAAAGCTTCAGCACTTTATAGGTGTATTTCGAGTACAGCAGATCTGAAAATTACTAGAAAGTTCCACGATACGCCTATAAAGTACTGAATCCAAGCGTCTTAATGAGAAACAAAAGGTGAAATTAGTAGAAATTTTTTGGGAGTTTGTTGTTTGATTTGTTTGTGAATACGAGTTTTTCCATGTTTGAAAGTCATAATTTCATCAAAAAGCATCCAGTCCTGAAAAGGGGATGTGGTGCTGCAAACTAGAAGAGTTGCGCTTTCAAAGGATCCTCCATAGCGCTTGCACGACGACAAAATAAATAACTATCTTAAAGTTTTGTGCAGAAATTGAACTATCCACATTCATTTTCCTTTTAAAAAAGATTAACGCCCCGATCACCTTATCACACTATGTTCCGGTTCAGGTGCAGCCGTGCCGCTCTGCAAATTTGCCGCTCGCCGCGAGCGACAAAAAGCGAGGTAGTTGGGGCAGTTCACAGCAGCCGGAGAGCTACACACCTTTGCTTCTCATACGTCCTGACTACGATTGAGCGAACCGTAAATTTCAGCAAGGAAATGGTCACATCACTTGGATGGTTGAAAATGGCGTCATATTCACTGCAATGTCCGTAATCGCAAAGAATTTTCTCGAAAAAAGTCACGTGAGCAAGTGCAGGCTCTGTTTTGCGACTGCTGCCCTTTTTTCGAATATAGCGGCTGCCACTTTTCATTTTGATGCTCGGTCGTGTGCATTTTTCGCTGTGGGAGTAGGTTGAAGAAATGTCTATTACTGCTTTGTACGGAAGTAATACGTGTTCCAGGTTATCTAAGTGCTCGTCATCTTCTATACACCACTCGTTTCTCAATACCTTTTTTTCTGGTTATGATGTGCTCAAGTGTAACTTCGGGAGGGGGGGGGGGGGCGACACCGCAAAGAACACAAGGCTGTCAATAGCATGATAGTCGTTCCGATTCTATTGTTACCAACCTAGCCCATTGCTTCCTGATTAACGCATGTGTAGTGTGTCTTTTTGCGAGCGTAGTCGGTACATTATGCCCAATATGGAGGGAGGGAGCAATAGCAAAAGGGGCAAAGGAGACAGCGAGGAGGCAGCACAACCAGACACCAGGGGAAAGGAGGGCCAGGACATTAACGACGGGAGGCAAATGAAGGGCGAAGGGCATGGATGTTATGCCTACTACATTGCCATCAGAAATCCAAGGTAGTGATTCTTATGGTTAGTGCATGGACCTTAAATAATAGGATTACATGACGCCAAAATATGGCTGTCGAAACTTTCGTTGAGAAAATACGTGATTTTGGTTACGAAATTAGCTCCGTGGGCTTACGGAAACGCTAAGACTCAAAAGCCTTGAGGGGGAACTGCCAAAGTGGTGAGCCAATTACAGGTGGCCCCACGTGGTTGAACTATATGAGTAATCTCGCAGTGGTCACACAGAACCTCAGCTCATACGGGTGAGAGAGCGCAGACGGAGGGCATCGATCTTAGGAACCCGGGTCGACGGACTACTTGCACTCGGCCCTTTAAGCTGCCTCACTCGACGCTTTCGTCTGCGCTCTCTCACCTTATCAGCGGCTCATCACCACTGCGATCTCACACATTCAAACTTTTGCCACAATGCAATTGGCTCACCCACCTCGGATTCCCTCCCCCTAAAACAAGGCTTAGTCCCTAAGCGCAGGTCAACCCTATCGTTGTTACTCTTTGGAAATTTTTTACGACCCCCCCCCTTCATGGGTGGTTTGATACGACCCCCCTTTGTATGTAACACTTGTGTAGAGACAGTGTTTACCATCAATATTTATTTCTACGTAAGTCATTAAAGATGAAACTTTAGCAAAATCCACGACAGAAATTCATCGCTGCTTGCAAACACGAAAAAATGAGATGCATTCAAAGATATCCGTGTACTCCAAAGGGTTACCAAACTAGGAGATGAAATAAGCTGAACCAGTGACCGTAATATTGACAACATTACCTGATAAAAACCTTATAAGAAGTCAGAAAAATTATCGCTCCAATTAGAAAATAGTGAATCCTTAAAATCAGGCATATGCATTCAAATGCAACACAATTTTTACACCCCCTCTTCTAAGGCTATAACTTCCTTCATATTCGAGCTTCTGCGCCGAAGTGATTTGATTTGGAAAATTCAAATTATTCTCTCTCCAACCATAGGTAAAAATTCTTCGAAAGTTAATTTAATAAAAATTTAGTACGTTGTTACTTTTTTCTGTGCAAAGCGACTTTTTGACCTTCAAATGATCATAACTTCTTTCAAAGTCACTCATTTGGGAAGCTGAACACGTATAATAAACTACAGGATTCAAGCTTTCTAAGGAGCACCCAAGCGTTCCTGAAAGATCAGTAGTTCAAAAATTAGTCCCGTTGTTACTTTTTTGGGGGTTTGCGTTACTATTTTTTTGGAACCGCGACTTTTTGACCTTCAAACGATCATAACTTCCTTCAAAGTCATTCATTTGGGAAGCTGAACACGGTGTAATAAACCACAGGTTTCAAGCTTTCTAACGAGCACCCAAGCGTTTCTGAAAGATCAGCAGTTCAAAAATTAGTCCCGTTGTTACTTTTTATTTTGGGGGTATTCTTCAAGCCATTTTCTCGAAAACGCGAGTTTTCTTAGGTTTCACTGCCCGTAACTTCTTGGAAGACCAATTTTATGTTTAACTTAGGATGTGCTAGAAAGCTCGAGCATGCGCTTGCACTACATCCCTTGCCTTGGTGCGCGCCACGCCTCGGGCGCCCTTCTAATTCGCTGATTCATTTGAAAGCTCATTTAGAGGGAATCGTGGTTTATAGATGCTGTATCAGTCATCTTACGAAAACGTAACGTGCTGGCTATTATCCGATATTACCAAGAATCCCACTGTCGGCCACCGAGAGGGTACGACCCCCCTCCCTCCAAGCTCAACTGAGTACGACCCCCCCGTTGTTACTCGTAACAACGTAGGGTTGACCCTCTGCGTCAGAAGGG
>MU893628.1:0-18907 GCA_036418205.1 Ostertagia ostertagi
CATGCGCTTGCACTACATCCCTTGCCTTGGTGCGCGCCACGCCTCGGGCGCCCTTCTAATTCGCTGATTCATTTGAAAGCTCATTTAGAGGGAATCGTGGTTTATAGATGCTGTATCAGTCATCTTACGAAAACGTAACGTGCTGGCTATTATCCGATATTACCAAGAATCCCACTGTCGGCCACCGAGAGGGTACGACCCCCCTCCCTCCAAGCTCAACTGAGTACGACCCCCCGTTGTTACTCGTAACAACGTAGGGTTGACCCTGCTCCCAAGTCCAACGAAGGTGAGAGGGCTTTTGGAAACTGTGAGTTACCATGGATGGTGTTGGTCGACATGATAAACTCAGACAGTCTTTCGCCCTGCTCATTCCAATCCATTCCGTGAGTACCGATGTGAAAGTTCTTCAGCCGTTCTTCTCGGGCCAATCTTGGCGTTGAAGTCGCCGACGATGACCTTGAAGAAGGTATGATCTTCCTTGTAGAACTTCTCCAATTCCATATAAAATGCTTCGTGTTCCTCCTCGTCGTAGCTGGATGTTGGTGCGTAGGCGACGAAGATTGTCAAAGCAGGAGTTGAACCACATCTTCTCAATCTCAAACGTCCGATTCGGGTCGTAAGGCTTTCGTACGAATCGATGTTTATGGCCAAGTGCGTGTTGACGAGGACACCCACACCGCCAACGCCTCTGCTGTCGCATGTTCCAAGGAACAGTTCTTCTCCAGTATCGAAAACGGCGTGTAGCGGGCGGTGCCTTCTCTCGGTCAGTCCGATGACGTCGTACTTGATCTTCCTGGCCTGCATCATCAGATCTTCGATGTGAGCTTCGGATGCAAGCGTTCGTGCGTTGAAAGTACAGATCGCCATCTTAGTCCTTCTTTTAGGCAGCCTATCCGGGCCCTGAGATTCTAGCAGCCTCTCCCGAGCGGTCCTACCCAACGCTGCCGTATTGGGGGCTCCCTCAGGTTCAGGGGAATGAGGCCCATTCATATTGCTGTTTTCGGCATATTGAAGGCACACGAGTAGCTTGCCAGGCTCAACCGTCCGTTCGAACTGTTCGAACGAAGGGGTCGCATTTTGGTCGGAAGGGGGTCGCAATTTCGAGGACTGCCAGCCACAGGCGCGTGCGTGGCGTATCCGAGGGCAAGAATTGTTTGTGCAGACCGCATTAGATTCGATTAATTATGCACAGAGAGACAGTTTTAGGCAAATTACGGTGTTTTCCTTGAGGAATAGAGAACAGTTGAATGCATCCCTATGAAAGGTTTGACTTCTCGGTGGCTGAAATTGAACTTCTTCGGGAACCTACTTTTCTGAGGACGGTTCTTCCAGAAAATCGTGAAACACATAAGAAAGAAGAAACCTCGTAGTCTTCAAAAATGTCTTCGCCCCTTCCAAACAAGCTCTTTGAAGGAAGTTATTATTGCTGAAAGCTCGAAAACTCGCATGTGCTGCTCAAAAACCTATGGGATCCAAATGTTCGAACGTGTGATTTTCTCGAAAAATGAACTTTGAAAAATGGTTTAGGGCTTGTTAGAAAGAGCAAATTCCTGCTCTTTCACCCCATGGAAAGAGGGAAACACAGCAATCAAAATGAAGCGAGTTATGCTCGTTGAAAGCCCAAAAACTCGCGATTTCAAAGAATGTGTTCGGCAAAACCGCCCGAAATGTTCGAACGTGGGATTTTCTCGAAAAATGAACTTTGAAAAATGGTTTAGGGCTTATTAGAAAGAGCAAAACCTGCTCTTTCACCCCATGGAAAGAGGGAAACACAGCAATCAAAATGAAGTGAGTTATAGTCGCTGAAAGCTTAAAAACTCGGTTTTGCACGGGAACTGTTCGAACGGGGCAAATTTTTGAAAAAGGGGACAATCACTTAACTTTTTATAATCTTTTGTTAGAGAAATATTTGAAGTTTCTAAAACTTTTCACAAATTTCCAAGATGTCGCATACGAAAGATTTTATGAGCTCTCAAAGTTGGAGGTGCGCCTTCTCAGAATTTTGGGTTTTCCGCTTCTGACAGAAATACTTTTGGGAGAGTTAGGTCATCCTTGCAATTTTCTGTAAAGCCACCTCAGGCACAGTTTAAACCTACCTCAATAAGTGAAACAAATACGTCTCAAGAAAGTTACACTCTCCTAAAACTTTTTCTTCGCCGCGTCCCAGTTTTCCAGCGTCCGGGTGATACCTGCCGCGCTCCAAGGTTGACGCCGCAACGCAAACGCTTTCTGCGGCGGTTTCTGACGCAATCATGTCAGTCCTACTCTTCTTTAATCCTTCCTCTTTTTTCAGCTGTTTGAGCAGAAGTTCGTCAGTCTTCATGTTACTTGTTGGATATCCCTCCATTTGGTCTTACACATTTCGCTTTCATCCTCATTTTGGCGTGATTGTGAGCGAACAAAAATTTTGATCTCGCGAGGCTAACCATAAAAAAATAGCTTTCATTAGCCAGTGCCCTGTGATTCTTGCTCCTTTGGGGCTCATCTTAGGAGATGCATTGATGGAGAACGTAACTCTCTTTGATTTACTCCCTTGAACTGCTCTTGTGATTCTTTCGGAAGCATGAAGTTTGAAGTTTTGGGCAACATGAAAAAAATATTGAATTTTTTTCAGAAATTCAATGATTTTTTGAAAACAATTCAATTCAAATTTCAGTGAAGATCTCAATATTCAAATGTTCTGTTCATATTTCATGGAAGTTCATTGTCCATTTGAAAACAATGAACTTACGAACTTACGAACACAACATTTGAATATTGAATTCTTTACTGAACATTTGAATTGAATTTTTTTCAAAAAATCATTGAATTTTTGAAAAAAATTCAATGATTTTTTGAAAAGAATTCAATTCAAATGCCAGTGAAGAATTCAATATTCAAATGTTTTGTTCTATGTCATGGAAGTTCATTGTCTTTAAAAGGTTTTAGTTCACTGTCTTTGAAGTAAAATGAGTGAAATAAATATTTCACTTAACATTTAGTCAGCACATTCGGCACTTCCATTACCTAAGAGGGGGTCGCAACTGGACCCCCTTGAGATAAGGGGGTGACCCCCTTGAGAAAAGGGGGTCGCAAAAACCCTGAAAATGTTCGAACGTGACGGTTGACCCTGGTTGTGCAAAGGCTTCTGTCGTGTGGGCTAGGATAGACCTCCACGTAGTTAGCCACGCTATCCTGGAGCGGAACAAGGGGCCCCGAATCGCCTCCCATGTACTTCCCAGTCACTTGAATGCAAGCTTTTGGCTGTGCCGACATGCAGGATACCAACCGCACACACACAGAGCGCACCACACACGCAAGCATGCATGGATACACCTGTATGGAGACAGCTGGTATGAATCGACACAGCACTACAGAAACAGGGAGTCCATCCCCTGAATCCACCTGCGTCTCAGGGCAAGTACATGGTGGCTTTTGGTCCGCGATTTACCCCCTATCCGCCACCTGGGGTCGCGCCACGTAGCCTCGCCACCAACCGGCTCGAGATCTTTCAGTGAGAGAGGACCCTCAGTGAAAGAGATCCGTGGTCAGTGAAAGAGATCCGTGGATAGGTAAGAACAAGGTCGCAAAGTGTAGTTTAAACAATTTCTGCTTTTTTAAGCTTACAATCCATCACATTTCCTTTTTTCCACAAATGGCATAGAAAAAATAAGAAGGCTCTGACTGATGTTTTTCACAACAGGAAGTGCTAATTTAGCACTTTCTCTGTACGACGCAGCCCCGATCTATACAGGGGTGGCCAAAAAAAGAGACACTTTACTCTTAGCGCATATCAGCAATTCTACTCGCACACGTTGCCGTGGTTAATCGAAGCCTATAGAAAATATTCCCGAGTCCCTCCAGATGCAGGTGGAAGCTCGTGTTCGCTGCTCTCGTCGTCTTCAGAATACGACGTCATCCGAAAGCGCCATCGAGCTCAGGGGAGGGGGTATTCCGTACTTGCTCCACCCTGAAGCAGCTAAACAATTTCTTCAACCGGTTACTTTATGAATAGCTTTCTAGAGAAAGTAGCTCTGGCTGTGCAAAACCCCTTTCAGCCAGTTTCAGATAAGGTGTTATTGGTCCACGCTCCATGGAGGACCACGTTGAGCTCGAACCGTGTGCCGCATCCCATGGTAAATTTTTCTGACATCGTCGGTGCATTAGGCTATCATGATGTTCATTGACAGAGTGAAACAATCTCTTCAATTTCCAGTTAGGAGCACTCAGTTTGACTCTAGGGAGGTGTGGCTAATACCGCTTTGAACGTGGTGTGTAGGGTCTTTTTTGGCCACCCCTGTATATTGTTCTCCTTATTCAGTACTGTATTCACATAGGATAAAGTAAAGGAAAAATGTGGATCATCTTTAAAAAAACCGTGCTGCGTCATGTGCAGCACACTGTGACATAGAGGCAAATCAGTGTGTTGCACCATGTGCAGCATGCAGTACGCAATGGGCTAAAAGTTGCTCATAATCAGAACTAAGATAATGGTTGTGTAAATATGAAATTTCAAAAAATTGTTAAAGTTGAAGGTGGAGGGTAGGCATGTGTTCATGAAGCCATGGAACTAATGAAAGCTGAGCAGTCGCAGAAGTGATGAAAAATGTTTGAAGGAGTGCTTCAAGCGTATGCGAGCATAGAGGATGTTAAATTCGGAGCTTCGATGTGCATACCCGACGCAAGGACTGCAGTGTGCTATACACTGCGTTTCATAATTATAGGTCCACCCTAAATTTTTGCTACCCCAAAGTTGCTGTGCATTTTTTGGAAATGCTGCTATCACCATTAGATTCCTCATCACGGAAAACCTTCATAGTGTTTTTCTGACAAATTCCCCCCTCAAGTAACCCAATTAACTTTTTTAGAACGAATTTTCACCGTTTCATGAATATCGGGCCACTCATAAAAAGTTTCCATTTCTCACGATCCGTGAAGGGAATCAGGGAAGCGGGGAAATATGTGGGCTCAGTCGACATCGAGTTTACCATACCTCGTGTTATTCGCCTCTCTTCCCAGTAACAAGCTCAAGCTAGAGCACTTACTGAAGTGGGATAGCTGAGGAGCAGAATTTCCTCCCATGTCGGCCGGCTCATACTGCATAAGCGACTATGTGCAAAATCCTGGTCAGTGCGGAGAGAAGAGTCGCTTAGGTAAATAAAGACTGCGTTTCCTTCAAAATTTAGGAGGAATTGGGTGTCTTCTCTCGAATTATACAAGGAGTCCGAACAAAGTCCGTACTGAAATGCGGCCTTCCGTGAGCAAAACCACCGTGTGGTGAGTAAGCCAGCAGAGCAATAACATCTTCAACGGATTGATGAAGAGCGTTCCAAGATTATTGGTTTCAATGTAACGTAATTTCGGCGGTGAATCCCTTATGGTTTGAGGCACCTTTGAACGACTGAGTAGCTAGAGCTCGCTTTTGTTTCCGTTCACAAAGATTCCACAGGGTATCGTGAAGTTCTTTCGAAGCGAGTCTTACCATTTTTTCAACAAGGATCCCCTCTATCCTTGATTTTCACACACGATAACGCGGCTGTCCATGCCGGTCCCTCCGCGCCAGATGGAATTGCAGGAAAAAATGTGGCAGTTATCTGGTGGCCACCATGTTATCTGAATTAGATTCCAATAGAGAATCATTGGGCCTTAATTGTTATAAAGTTCCACAGCAAAGTAAAGCAAAATGGAACAGCCGAAAAGCTGAAAAGGTCGATCATCGGCGCCCAGACGAATTTCGATCCTACTGTAATAGCTAATTTGGCTACCAGCATTTCAAAACGTATTATTGTGTTCCTTATGATTATTGGGGGGTCATCCCATTATTGAAAATTCGTGACGTTTTTTCGTTATAGTAAAATCTCTCGACAAGTGATGTGTAGTCATATTTGCGAAACGGTGAAAATACGTTCTAAGGAAGATATTTTAATAATTCTGAATCGAGATTTCTCCAGAAATCAAGTATCAAGGTTTTTCGTTATGGGGAAACTATTGGTAATAGCGGCATTTTCCAAAAATGCACAGCAACTTTGGAATAGCAAAAAATTAGGGTGGACCTATATTTATGAAACGCAGTGTATTGCGGCTTGGGGTGATCAGAGGCGCGGCATAGGTGCGTGCGAAAAAAGTTGCCGTTTCACTGGTTGTATATACCCCCCCCCCCCCCGCTCGACGGCTATTTTTGGGGAAAAAGTGGGTGGAGTTTCGGAGTTTAGGTAGGTTTTGGGCTGTGTCAACTGGTCTCAGAATCAAATACTATAGAAGAGGGAGAGGTCGCGGTGGGGGAAGGCTGGTTGTATTGGGGGGTCGCAACTGTGTGTTGGGAGGGGTCGCAACTGGACCCTCTCGAGAGGGGGGGTCGCAAAAATCCCGAAAATGTTCGAACGTGACGGTTGACCCTGTCTACAGGAGTGTCCGTGGCGCCAGTGTGCTGCATGCGCTCGAGGCTTGGCTCATTTCCATGTAAGACGTAAGCGTCCACGTCTTGTGTCGTTGGTTAATAGGAAACACACTCCTTTTGAATGCCAAAGATCACTATCCTTCACACCAATTTGCCCCTGCAGGTCTTCTTGAAACGCTGTCCGCATTTGAATGCCCCCACGATTTTCAAACAAAATGAAATACGCGGCCCATCCAAAGAAAGCGGGGATCTGCTTGTTTATGCAACTCGACACAAACGACCTTGGTGCAGGTCGCTTCTATTGTAATCGCGCTACCTCCGCATTTTCAGGATACACATTTAATTGAACATTTTCAGTGTTCCAGTTTTTGAGTGAAACCGCTTACCGAATGGACTCCTATAATGAACCAAGTCGAATGATGCTAACAACGTCGCTATCCACCATACAACAACTAGCAATCCAAGTGTTGTCATAAATATCAACTGAAACAATACCCTTACAATCGAAAACATTAAAATAGATAGGACCATGAATAAAAGTGAAGCTTTTTAATGAATGGAATTAGACCAATGAATTAGTTTTGGCTCTTGCGAGCTAAATCAATTGTAACAGCTGTGAGGTTACACCTAAATTTGAGGGCCGCAGCGTGCATTTTCACATTCGCGCAAGAATATAATTGCTGAACACAATCGAATGCCGAATTTCTTAACATCCTTTGCAAACCTCTCAGAATTTAGTCTGCACTCTTAGAAAATGCAGCAAATGCGATTTTTCTTTAAAAGAAAGATCGCATTAAAGAGAGAGCTTAAAGATGAAGCACAGCGCGTAAATAAAAGGGTTCGTCGGGTTTCCCTTCGAAAATTCCAATAAGGCAACTAGAGCTCTGGAGATGGCTAATTAGGAGAAAAATAGTGACCCAGCAACTGATTGCAAACGTCGTCAGTAGCCGTAGACAAGCCCCGCCATGATTCTGAAAGAGACCTTTCACCTCCACTTTGTCAGAAAATTATGAGTAAGGTGATAGATTTCACACAAAATGAATGAAGATTCTTCGAGGAAAGGGCTAACATCTAGCAAACCTAGTGTCTAGAAGCTCCCGTTCTGGGCGTAGGAGTTGACCAATATGTAGAACACCAACTACGGAAATGCAGTTGAGATTTGTAACCAAGCAGCAAAAGTGATAGGCAATCTTCCCCCGATGTAGGTTTTGTTTCTTGTTTGGTAGAGTGCTTCGCTGTGAGTCTTAAATGACGGTAGACGTACACTTCTTCTCCTAGGGCAGGCCACCGAAATATCTAATGCATGGATCACACTCCACCCTGTTTATGTCGCCCCTCTATCTAATTGTCTCCTTCTTCTTTGACCTCTAACCGCCTCTTTCCCGCTCTCTAGGGCTTCTTGGAATGGGATTACCAAATGCTTGAGAACGCTGTCCACTTCAAGACATGTTCCGCCTATTGTGGGCGGACCGCCGCTCACTTCATGCAGTGGGAACGCCTTAGACATTGCTTATCTAAAACAATTTTTTTCTCTGTAAGGCTTCCTCGTAACCGAGTTATGAATTTCTTCACTGGGCACCGCTCTTTTCAGAGAGCACTCCGCCCACCGTGGGTGAGGGTCTGTTCTGACTTATCAAAGTCACCTTTACGCATTTTTTCTCCGGTTGTGCGCTATTTTAAATCGGACATTCAATTGGCAAGTACTAAAGCAAGGCGAAGCACAAAGCTACAGTGGTTCTCTCCTGCATATTAATTGGCACTTTGCTTCCATTCGACTGGAATGAATTCAGGATCCAAAAAAAAGAAAAAAAGAAAGGAACATGACCCATTCAGTCGGTATGCTATACGAAGTTATTACGTTTATGGTCTGTAGAAGCGAAGTTCGTTGAGGACGATAGACTTAAAAATCTCCCGTTTTGACGGTTTCCTCCTTTATGTAGGTTTTTTGCCGCCTTGATTCTCAGATTTCTAGGCATCATGTTGTATCCAACGAATTCGTGCTCTCGGAAGGAAAACGCTACATTATTCTGTTCCAATCTAATAGGATGCGTGCTACCTCTCAGTTCCTAGTTGTTGAATTCGCAACAACACAAAGGATTTTGAATCCTAAATCGAAAATTAAATGTGTCTGTTCCCTTCTCGAAGTTCTTTCGAAGTTGCCATGGACAAGTCTAGTAATCTGTTTACTTGAGCTTTTCGGAGCGGTAATATTTTACAAGCCGACGTGTTGGCTTCCGCGATTCCGTTGGTGCTTCAAAAAGTGCAAGAAGACAAATGGTATCCATCAACCCTCGCGAATTACCCGAATGCATTGCAAATTCTCTATGAAATAGTGCTGGTCATAGTCGGAAAAGGCCTCACTTAGTTACACCTGATCACCCACTAAGTTTGTGATTGTTTTGGAGTACATCGTGATTGATCGTGCTTAGCCACGGATACCAAAGATAGCAGCGTCAAGCGAAGGCATAAGCTCTCCGTGTCGCGCGGTTTCATTTGCGTCAGTACCATCACCCCTGTGATTAGGGATCCCTTCACTCGACTAGATGGCTCCTTCAAAGAATAGGCCGTGATCCGTGCCTTGACAGCTTAGTGAAGGCTCATGGCCAGTACAAGAACTTTTACAGAATACCTGTTCTAACAATAAGTAAGTATATAGCTGGTCGCCTAAAACCAAGACAATTACGTCGGTAACGGAAAGCACAAACACCATCGCCTTTGTAGGTAGGTCAACACATTTCTACTCATTCAAGAATCGCTCAATCTAATTCAAGGATTTTGCACTCTGAAGTGGAGCTAGTTTCGCCGTACTGCCAATAAAGTGGAGTGGGCAGGAAATGCTAAAGGCTTCCACACTGCGCACAGCTTTGTTTTACGCACTCGTTCAACACTTGCTGTTAGAGTAGTTCTTGGCTGTTCTTTTTTTTTGATCTAGCTAATCCTTTTTTTGACGTAATCTAATTCTAATCAAGACTAAAATTTGCCACAAAAATTATGTAGCGATAAGTAGCCACTGATTAGTGAAACCGAGATAAATGAACGTTCTGCGAAGATTTTGCTATTGTCAAGAGTAACAAATTTGGGCTTTCACAGCAGAGGTAGAGAAGCTGAAGGGTTCCGATGTTATTTCATAGATACGCAGGTGACGCCGCAATTTATCATCACTGCCCGGACGCCACAGGGCCGACGTACACCAGAAGAAAGATTACGATTCGAGCAATTTCTTCTCAAATGAATTGGAATATGTGCAGAAATATGGAATATATTTACAGTAAACACTGCAAGCTTTAAAAACTTTGCGCAGGAGAACCGCATGCCTTCGCCTTTACTAGTAATGATACTAGTAATGATACGTCATGTGGATGAAAACATTGGCGTTTATTCTGATAAAAATCCCAAAAGTTAAGGAAATTTTAATTAAACTGAAATGTTGCCGTAAATTTGTCACAATTATTGGCGGTGAAATTGCACGCCTGAAAATATGAACGTGAACGAGCTCCCATTTTGATTTACAAAAAGTCTTCAAAAGAATCTTCTCGGAAAAATCATGATTCTATCTCACCCATAAATCACTGGCTTGAGACCCATCGTTCACGATAAGAACGAAAAGAACAAAAAAATTGCATTTGTTTTGGTAAAAAAAATTCGAAAAACCGAAAGGGCTGCTACGCGTTCAAAGTACCGCCGGACATCTGTCACAAATGCTGGCGACGGGAATGCTTCCACTTGGTTCTTGGAGTGCCGTCACTAGAAACTCTTTCTGGCCTTTGACTTATTGCATTCACATCTCACACTTCTACTGCATCCTATTCTATCGATCGATTTGTCTCTACTCTCCAAAATCGCACGCTTTAACCCGATTCTTTCATTGCGTCGCCTGATACGTAGCCGCCCCAAGGCGGACTTCTTTCCATGCCCCGCCTTTGGCTCCGCGCCACTTACCTTCGATTGTCCATAGTGTGGTTTTTGTAAGTTTGTTTCTTCGGAAACTGAATCTTTGTGCGTGAAACTTTGTATGTTGTCTCTAGTGATCACAGCTGACATATGCGTGTTTCAGAGAAGGATTCCTTTAAGGTGGTCAGAACCACCACAAACTTCGTCCTCGGAGTCCTAACGACTTTTTTTTCACTGAGAGAAGGACGATACTAATTCTAGGAGCGGTTTCTAGGAAATTCAGCTTTTTTTCGAAGCATTGCACAATGTCGTTCTACAGTCGCACACCTCAAACGTGCGATAGGAAAGAACGAAAATTCTCTTTGCACGATGCCTTTACGGAAGCAACATGTGCTATTCCGTAGAAGCGGGCTACGAAAGAACCTAAGGATTTTTGGGAGACAGACAACCAAGCACAGTAAATACTTTGGTCAGCTGGTTAAATATTGCTGAGCAACTTTCCTCAAGAGCAAAGGGAGAAAAACTGTCAGGAAACACTGGATCCGCACCTTTTCGACACACTACATTATTTGAGAGCGCATTAAAACACAAGTTAGAAGAGCCGCATAGATAAATCGAAACTGTTGTTTCCAAGGAATAGGAGTCGGGTTTCATTTTCGTCTCATCTTACGGTGTTCTGCGTCAATAAATTGGGAATCCCTACCCCATGCTTCTGCCGTTCCAAACTGACTGTCTCACCTAACCCACGTCTAAACGCACCCCAAATCATTCATGACGAATCGATAAGAGTCAACCCTGCGTTGCGCAGTTCTCAACGGCCACGTTGCGCAGTTTCGCCCGATTAGACACGTTCTCTCGCGCGAACATTCACACTCGCATGCTCGAGCCGTCTGTGTCTCCGCCCATACAGCGTGCGTTGAGGATCTCTCAACGTGCCGTTGCGAACTGCGCAACGCAGGGTTGACTCTGCTGGGGAAGCGCTATTAATTAGTCCAGACCGACATAAAGCTCAACATGTATGTGGAGAAATTCTCTGCGTGGGAAGCCAATGTCCGTGGCTTTGGTCTGGGCATGTTACCATGAGCTTATTCTGAATAAAATCTTTGCTGTTTCCAAAGTCAATTCTCGTTTTCTCATTATTCGTACCATTAGAGTATTGGAGATTGGAGTCAAATTCCAAATCTATCGATTCGCTTTCAGCTCACATTTACAACAAAATAGGTTTTTCATCCACTTTCGATTGTTTGTGTGGCAGTTAATAAAAAATTAAGCAGGCGCTGGAACCACCGATAGGAAAGTACGAAAAATGTGCAAAACTCATAGGAAGAGCAGTTCTTTGAGGATAAAAATCCTGGCGAGCAACCTGCGTGCGCTAGGAACTGTTTCGACAACCCTCCAGGAAAACCAGCGCATTCACATTACCGTGTGAAATCGCTGTTACAGTGAAGGTTATAAGCTTGAAGCATGACGAAGTTTTTATAGGTGTGCTCAAAAAATGCGCTCTGTCTCAAAAAAGTTGCCAATTTGTGAAGTAGAATACTGAATTTTCTACAAGACGCCCTTACGATCTATGGCATTTTCAGCATTCACATCCAAAAAATCAGAGGGTACATGTAGCTCAATAAAATCATATGAAACTCACCTGTAACGTTAGAAAAGGCACAAGAAGGCAAGGATTCCGTTTGATAATACCCACAAAATACAACAACGTAATGCACCCGTGAATGAAAAATACACCTAAAATTCAAATGTAGTTCAATTACAGTATGGTATTTCCATAAATCAGAAACTTACATGTAAATATTGCTCCGCTTAGATTTCCTCCTCTCGAGTAGGAATACTCATAAATTGCTAATGCAAATTCACATAAGCAAATCGTAAGCGACAACGCTGAGCAAACAAGCTGAATAACTTGCTATTATGTCGAATATTGATTTATTACAAATTTTTAGAATTGTTCTACATATGCCTGAGTTTCATACCGATCTAAATGTATAACAACAATGCGAGACTCCAGTTCATTAACACGTTGACGACAACGCGCGTTTTGGATTTTGGCCGCGTGGGACCGGCGCGATTTTGCGGGCGCGGCCGCCTCAGGTCATTCAAGCGATTTCGGTGGTAAATACATAAAAAATGACTGATACAAAATTAGATCAGTAACTTTCAGCAGGTAGAATTTACACAGGGGTACAGTCGTGGGAATTCACTCAAAAGATGGGAAATAATAACAAAAAAGCAAAATTTGCCGGACTTAGTTGCAGTGGACTTCAAAAGCAATTATGTTTAGATCGTTTGAATCAAACACATACGTCCCGCGCTGTCCGTCATGGCCTGCAAAGTGCGGGACCTATATGTCCTGCGCTGTCGTCAACGTGTTAAGAAGACTCAAAAAACTTTAACAAAAGAGTTGCAAAGCATTATTCCATCATTGCAAGGTTTTTCAAAAAATTATGGGCCTTTTACGCATGTTTCCAGCGCCTAGCGCCTTTTTATATTATAATATAATTTTTATACGTCTGAATTTCAGAGCTATGAAAAGGCCAGGTGATATGTGTTCCTTTCCGAAAAAGGAAACTTGAAGAAAAGTTCAAGTGTTGACATCGAGCGACTTGGTCACGCCCATACTGAACCATCTCTTACTGCGGGTGAGTACGTGCTCTCTCAGTACCTGACTGAAGTACTATTCCTCTGAACAGATTAGCGTGGAAGAATAAACGTAACTTTACGATGAACCATGAAGGTAAAAGGTTTATTCATTAAAAACGAGCAACTTTGGTGCTATCGGGGTAGAGTGGTCTTGAGTGCCGGCTCATCAGCAAAAAATTCTCGGACGTCAGCAACCAGAAGAAATAGGAGGCGGTACCAGAGCCAGGCGCGAAGTGAACGCGCCATACGACTCAGTTTTATGTTGTAAAGAATATATAAGACAGCGAGACTAGAACAGCAAAAATCGGATTGATGATTAGAGTAGAAAAAGATTAGTAAAGTGCAGAATCCATGCTAAATCATGGACGATCTCCATTTGGTTGTCCACAACAACACACATAGTAGTCGAATCTAGCTATGTTTTTTTTTTGTGATTAATTATATTTATAGGATTTGCTTATAAATGTGGAGAATTAATAGCTGAACGGTATTTTTTGGAGTCAGAGTTTTTTGTTTATTCGTTTATTTTTTCATGCTGTTTTGGATTTTTGAGTTAAATCGATTTTGTGATTATAATTTTTTTTTTATGGTGTGATTTATGTCATGTGTTTTCATATTCTTATTGTCTATTCGACGTTTAATGAGTTGTCATTGTTTTATTGTTTTGGTTTATTGAGCTTTTCTTTTTTTTTTAGTTTGACTCACGAAGAGGTGCGCAAATTATACTAAATCAATAACAACGTATCACTTAGATCGGACCAAAAGATGGTCCATTGATATGCTGCACACAAACAACCTTTGTTTGGCTCCGAAAACAATTTCGCAGATGCTATAACCTATAATGGATGGAGTCAAGGTCATGCGACTTGCTGCTATGGAATAACTTACGCTGCGCTCTAGTTTTGTCATGCATCTGCAACCGAGGGTGGGCGTATAAAAATTACGCCCCCCGCTGAGCTAACTTAGAGACGGCGGATTGCGATCAGCCTGAGTATTCTCTGCGTGCGTTCCTCTAGCAAACACTTTGTGGAAAAGATCGCGCTTTTGTAATTCATCAATGCATGTCTTTGAACGTCGCGATATGGTAGATGTAATGATCCAGAAACATAGCATTCAATGCACGAATGCAGCTAAACCTGAACTGCATAGATTCCCGTAGGCCATTACCAAACATCCCCTGCACAGTTGTTTTTTTTACATTTATCACGTTGCCTTTTTTTACAATGTTCACGAAAGGAACAGTTGAAGTGCTCGGCTGTAACTTGCTGGACAGTTGCCCGACACGTGAAAGCCGAGGTAGCAGAGGGAAAGGACATCGCTGATGTCTAGAGAGTGATTGTCCTTTCATGATAGAGTTTTATGTTTGTATAAAGCAGAGTATTATGATATGTAGCAAGCAAGCGACTATGTGCCTCTCTCGTAATTGCACCGAACAACTCGGTATACCAGACAGTGTTTCCCCTGGTTGAATATTGTAAATGTCGTGCTAAAGTAGGGCTGCGACTGAGCTTGACGGGAAGAGTTCAGTAAAATGGGGACGCATGGCGGTAAAGGTGCCTCCTGTGACGGCGTGGGCACGCGCTAGAAGCCCACTGAATCGCCTGTAAAATACAATCCTGGACAACGGAGCTCCGACAAGCCGAGCACAAAGTGCTTTAGAAGGATGGTGAAGTTTCCACCGAGGATCAAGAAAGATCAAATCAAACCCATCAAGAAGAACCGTTGAAAACCGTTGAGAATAGGGCTTCGACCGAAGAGATATCGGCGTAGGAGTAGTGCGCCGCATCCAGAAGTACCGGCCCTTGCAACGATGTCGGTCGATGTTACTTATATGTATGTAAGTAAATTGACAGGTGGTGTGCAGCACAAAAACGTTCAACTATCTGCCATCTTCGTCTCCTAAATAATTGCAATAATTTCTCGTTTAGTTATCACTTGCATAGCCTCTAAAGGCGTTTGGTAAGGATAATTTTAAACAAGTTTGCATTTTATTTATAGCGTGCGATGTACTTCTAATCAACTACAAACCTTCTGGGCGATAACGATCATTAATGTGATGTGCATCGAGTGTTAGGGGCAATGACCATGCTTAAAGCAACAGTCCCAGCAGGGTTTTTACCTTCGACACTAATGGTGTGGAACGATGCGCTAGCCCTAGTCAAGAACATAAGAAGTGTGACTGAACAAAAAACTCACCTTGGAAAGCCGCTAGAAAGGGAGCTGAACAGCTTCGAAGTGGGCGTGGTGGCCAATCGGCTGCAATCCCCTCGGCCACTGCCACACTAGTGGGGCAGAGCAAGCTCTTCTGTGAGAAGGTAGGACTCTGCAACCGCTGTTTTTTCTGATATCGACTCACAATTTTTTCATTTCTTCCTGGAATTAGTCAATTGAAAATCAATAGAAAAAATATTAATTAGTTAATGTTTCGAAATCTCCTATTCACTTTTGTTTTTCATCCTTTTAACATTGGCACCTCACAATAAAAAGAACAATAGGGTTGTCTCATTAAGCAAGTCTACCCACAGCGTTTGTTTCCGCTCTGAACGAAAGATGGTTATGTGCCTTAATTCCTTTCATCTCTCCTCTCTTGTCTCCTCTCACCTGATCTCTGATCTGAGCCTCCAGTCTATATCTTGAACTCGTGCTGATTCGAAGCTGTAGATGGCTTATTATCTGACTCTAAATCTTTGTTCCACTTGTGGACTGCCCAGTTCCCACTATTTCACAGCTGTGATAATCGCCTTTTGGTTCTTCCTGTAGATTCCCTTCAAAGACCGGTCGCACACACTCCATCTCACCCACTTTCCTCCCTCTCTCGGAACGACCGCCGTTGAGAAAAAAGTGGACGGCTCGAGAAGGAGTAAATATATGGTTAAGGAACGGCGAATCCTTCAATTTCATTTAATTCACGCTCATGCGTCAAGTTCCGCCAAATTTGTTGAAAAAAAGGTTTTTTCTGCAGCCCTTCAACATTCACAAGACTGAATCAGAGTCAATGCAGGTGTCAGAAACTTGTGAATGCGACCTCCCCCCACCCCCCAAATAGAAAGGTTGCCAAATTACTCAAACTCTTACTCTTCGTCCACGATGATCTAAGAAGAAACAGAGATGCGCCCTTGCAAACAACTGGCTGATGTTAGACGCAAGCCTTGACTTTGGGGAAGAACACCCACTGAAACTGACATCCATTATCTGAAATGTGGACTTGATGAGAATGAGTCCGTTGAGGGAGGGGGGGTAATTAATCGCCGGAAGGTTCTGGAGAAGCCCGAGCTTCTCTTCAGCCATGGCCATGACTATTGTTCACAGTCCGTTGGTCGAACCGTTAATTTAGAAAAAATTAATGTACGTAAACCAGAAGACCTTATCTATCTAGAGTTTATCAAAGTGATTTTATACGTTCTCTGCGTCAGAATGGCCCACTTGAGAATTTTTGCCCGAGTACAGCTAAGCGATGCTTCTTCATTGAGCTGTCACTCTTTCGACAATTATGGCTCCTTTCATGGACAACTGCGTACAGATATCAGGACGGCTCTAGATCATAGGAATTCTGCTTTTCATAGTAACAAGGGAAGGATTTTAGGTCGAAGTGGCCGTTAAAAAGCAGATGTATACCATCTGATGCATCTGCGGACGCTGATTCCAAACCTGCTAAACGGCGTTGTGAATAAAATTACAAAGGGTTTTTCCCTGCATGGCCTAGCGTTAAAGAGGTGTATCTGCGGGACCGACGTTAGGGCATCGGGTCCGCTCGCTCAGTTTTCTTTGCTTTTTCCTTAGAACGTTAATAAGGGTAGATTGTCGTTTTTCGACGAACTTTCCCTTGAATATTCTGACTTTGGCACTGCGGCACTCTAGCGTACGCAACGCACGAACGAGGCGTTTTCTCGCTGAGAGAGTGTGACCGTCGTCTTCAGGAAGTCAAACTACCCTTTGTGACAAATTTCTAGCCAAATCGAAAATTTGACTCCTACATCGAAAAAAAGGTGGGCAACCATGGGTAGTATAGCCGTTAGTAGCTGGTGCCTTCTACATCACCCACGAATACAACTTTTGTTGGCAGATGATTCTGATCGTTGAAACTCCCTGTATAAGAACAGTAAAAGGCCTCATCATGAAAACAACCCTTATTTTTCAGCGCGGCGTCGCCTGGACCTCTTCCTGGTACTGACCGCCGCCCTAGGCTACCGCGTCCTGCCTTTTCTTTTTGAAGTAAAGGAGAAATACCCTATTCCCCTAGCAATGTGTTTCCAGATGTAATTAGAGCCCCTGAACACGAATATCCCACTAGTTTGACGCGAAAACGCCTTGTGAGCGCATTATGGAGCTATTGCTTGTGTCCTCTTAGGGGCCACTCACTCATGCAATGGTTTCTCTGGCGTGAGAAGGGGTTTTCATGCCAAATGGTTATGAGACTCTTCCCCAACATACCATTCTTGTCCTGTTTACAGATTATCAGCAAATTTAGAGGTTCTACTTATTTCGTGTGTAGAAGAAAAGAGGACCAGAAGAATCCACGAAAGAGTTATCTGAAACGGTCCATTTTCTTTGCGAACGGCACTTTTTGCCACGATAAGGTTTCGTAAACATGCGAAAAGGGGTTTGCAAACGCATTGAGTATACTTTTGAAAAAATGCAGAAAATCGTTCACACTCCTGTAATTGTGATATGAATTTGAAGAGGTTTTGGCGTCATGTCCACTCGGCCACCGGTCTAAATCAGCTGTGCATGCATGTCTTATTCCTGCTGAACTTGTGTCTGTTCCGTATCACAACAAGCTGTGTAGT
Source organism: Ostertagia ostertagi (assembly GCA_036418205.1). NCBI lineage: Eukaryota > Metazoa > Nematoda > Chromadorea > Rhabditida > Trichostrongylidae > Ostertagia > Ostertagia ostertagi. The sequence continues at coordinate 17,704 of MU893628.1, forward strand.
TTTGTTTAGAGAATCGCTCAGCAGAGATTTAGTAGAACGTAGATTTGAGGTCCGCGTTCAGATTTCTTAGGTGATATGCATCTCATTTCAAATGGCTACTTTGACCTACCATCTTTCCCTGTAAGTGTAGAAGTGTACTGCAAGCTTCCAACCTAAATGGGAGCATCTTTATGGAGTAGCGCTGTAGTTACATCTCGTTTTAGTGAAGGATCCCTTCCTGCCGTTCTAACAGTTCCTTTCGGGAACTACTATATGTCTTTGAAACTCACATCTGCTATGCAGGGAAAGGTAATCGAAAGCCAGGGCATTGTTCAAGCCCCCTCAAGGATGTGCCGTGCACTTGATATCCGGCGCGACTCGCGCTTCCCATACACTCCTGAACACGCTACGCTGTTCTAATCATTGATAATCCCAGCACATACCATCAACCCCCTCTGCCCCCGGCACTTACGATCCTCACACCTCCCACCGCACTAAATACATTCAAAGTCTCAACGACACACTTCCTCGCCCCTCCCCCGCTAAGAACACTAAGTAGAAGCCTCGTCTCTTTTTGTGTAACTTGAACTCTGTTAGGACGAAGAACACTGAGTGGGGGGAAGAGAGGAGAGGCAAGGGAGCAGAATGGCTGATTGGGTGCAGGCGCGCTTTTTTCGAATGAGAAAAAAATGATTTTTGCAAGGCTGTGACGCCCTCATCGAGCAGTATTGGGCCATTACGGGAGATTCGCGACTTTACGGACAGCTCTGTCCTGCCCACCAAATGAATCTACTCGAACTCTTCGTGGAGTGTGCCTTTTGTTTGTAATAGCAGATCTGAGCCAGAGGAAGCAGTAGTGGTTTGATGGTTTAGCAAATGTGAGTCGCAGGATCAGTGATCCGGTTTCAACACAAAATGCTAGTGGTTTTAAGGGCATATGCGAAACGGAGACAGAACCAGCTCTCCAAATCCAAAACCCTAGCCCTTACCTTGATTCAAATAATTGATATAAAGCAAGTAATATAATAGGTAGAAATACAATGCTGTGTAATCAAAACGCTAAACACATTACAGTATTTGCATTACATTGGATAGTGCTCTGATGTAGAGAATGGAGTCTGTTAAGAGCTTTACACGTCGACGACGTCGCGCGTTTTGGCTTTTTTAGCTGCGTGAGACCGGCGCGATTTTGCAGGCGCCGTCGCATCTTGCGCAATCGTGGATA
>MU893633.1:0-15318 GCA_036418205.1 Ostertagia ostertagi
GATGGTGGAATTAGGTGATTGATTATTCTGCGGACGATGCTTATTGGGTCTTTAGGTGCTTCATTCAAATCTACGGCAGGGAAGGGGTTGGCAAAAAATTAGTCGCTGGCCATGGCGTACATCACCAAACTTTTCGTCGCGCAAGGTGCCGCTGTTGAAGGAAATTTTACGGCAGAATATCCCTTGATACTTAATAGCCCATGCAGCCCATATGTGGGCTGCAGTCCGTCGACCGAGTGTGACCTTACAGCCCAAATTCTGGAAGACATTTTCAAGCTCTTTCCTGGACTTTCTTCCATTGTATTCGATAAGACTTCTCCTGAATCACATAACAGGTTTTTCCTTCCAATTTGCTCGATAATGCCTTCAAAATCCACTGAAGTCCCAAGCGGCCGCCAAACGTAGAACATGCGCGGTCTCCAAGTGGTAAATCAACCTTTCCCTCCATAAGTAGAAGCAGGCCCCCTGCAGAAGCCCTCATCGTCCTCGGAATATGACGTCATCTGCCATCACAGTCGTGCTCAAGGAATCCGACCGCAATCTCACCAGCATGGAGCTGTTCATTATTTCTTCAATCGGTTAACCCAGGGCTAGCTTCCTGGAGATCCTGGCTGTGAACGTGCGAAACGTCATAATGGCCCACGATATGGAAAGGACCTCGTTGAGCTCGAACCGTGCACTAGGTTCCCGTGGGAAAATCTTCTGATGCTACAGAGGGAGAGGGCTACATGAAGTTTACTGATGAATTGGAAAGTGGGTTTCAATGTTCAGCTGGGTGCGTTCTGCTTTGAATTAAGCGAAATATAATTATTATGAATATGAGGGAATGTGACTCTTCCCCCCCCCCCTCCCTATAGAGGAGTAGGCCATGTCTCTAAGTTGTGGTGGAAATCGCAAACAAAACTTCAACTGAACAACATTTGTGTTCTATCCGGGAAGATCCCTGGTCGCCATGACCATTCGAGAAGAGAATGGGAAATAAAGGATACCATTAAACGGTTACGTCACGCTTCGCCGCAAGCATGTCTGGATTACTTCCACACACCACCGACCGCCTTTCATCAAAGAGCACCAGAGGGCTCAAAGAAGGTCATTCCACCCATGACCCCCATCACCGAACGCCACCATTGATGGAAGTTTTACCACAAAAAATCCTTCAGACTTCTTCCCCCCGCCAATGAGCAGGAACAGGCCCTTCGAACAGGCCCTTCTTCACTGCCCTCACCGTTTTCAGAATATGACGTCATCTGCATCAACGTCGAGCTCAAGTTGGCTTACCGTAATCGCTCCGGCCTGAAGCTGCTAGGAAGCTGACGGATAGCTTCTGAAGGCGGTGCTCTTACCCAGCTCTAGGACAAAAAACTTACCTTGGAAAGCCGCTGGAAACGGAGCTGAACGGCGCCGAAGTGGGGCGTGGTTGCTTAGTCGCTCGCAATCCCCTCAGCCGACTCCCAACCACGCCCACTTCGAAGCCGTTCAGCTCCGTTTCCAGCGCTTTCCAAGGTGAGTTTTTTGTTCTAGCCGCACCCGATTTTGTGTCACTTGGCGTGAATACGCATGTTCCACAGCATCAGCGTCGAAGGTACAAACTCTGCTGGGACTGTTGCTTTAACTACTGCGTGACGTTAAACAATAGCAATCAGCCTAGCAGTAATCATCCTCTTGTGACAGCTGAACCTTTGTGGAAGTCGTAAAACAAAAGAATGTTCAGAGTGCATGCACTAATTTCTACGCAATTTAACGTCACCTTTTACTAACGTCAGCTTTGCACTTTCGCCGATCGAAGAACAAGTGCAAGGGCTCGTGTCAGCGTTTTGACGCTGGAGCGATTGCCATCGTTCCACAACAGGCGCATTGTGCTCATGCAAAACGCCACAGCAATTACTTGCGCTTTCAATTGATTCCATTGAATGGTTGATCCTGCAACGAATGAGGCCTGATGGATCGGACCGCTTGAATTCAGCCTTCGAAACCGTCTCAATTGGTTGCTTCCATGAGCTCTCTCGCCTAATACAGCGGCTCCTTACTACTTCTAATCTTTCACATATCAACTGTTGTGGCCCGTACTGGCAATGCTTGCACCACCCCAGGTACCGCCCTCCCCCTTCCTCAACTTGTGTGTTTGCGGCCTCGCCACCTTCCTGTAGGATTTTGTGACTTCCAGGCGTCCGTACTTGATTTCGCCCCTGCCTAGCGTTCTTGGCAGGATCCATAGCGGAAAAGTTCGAACTAGTACGTGAAGGGTGACTGCAATTTCTTTCGAAAAACGTTTAGGTGATCGCTTTGCCATTGAGATCCGCCATGCACTCATCTTTCTATATAATCGGCAAACCGTTCGCATATTTCCCTCTTGATCCTAGAACTGCCGCTATCATATACGATCTGTGTCGTCCTTAGATGAATGAAACCGCGGCCCTGCTTGTCAGCCACCGCGCCGCCCTCTACGGCATCATTTCTTTCACTACTTTCCTCACCTCAGCCGCTCCCTTCCGCTTCCTTTCACGTCCTATACATCATTCTTCGTATTCACGGCACTATCACTGGATCCGTGCGGTCACATACCGACATCCGGTGTGCCTTCTCTACGAGACCCGAAAATTGCCTGAAACTTATGATATCCTTTGCTCCTGAAGCTGGGATCTAGGTCGCTAATGGTGGGTGGGGGGGAACCACCGTGCTCGGGCCTCGGCCTCTCAATCGTTGGCTTGCTAAGCGCTGAGCTTGCGAAATGGTAGCTGGCAAAAGTGATGTTGCGATCTCGCAGAAGGTCACTTCTAGCGCTTCAAAGTATTTTCCATAGGTCGTGCCTAGCGCCATAGCGCTGACAGACGCCGCGCTGCCGTGTGGTCCCCCTCCCGTCCCCAAATCACTTCGCGTGAGGGATCTATCCAAGGACGGAGGAGAGGGCGGTGTGAGGAATGGCAGGACTTTACTACACTGACCGATGTACATATAATATCACTGACGCGCTGATATTTGTATTCCTGGAATGGTGGAACTGGAGCGTAATAAACCTTTGCACTTTCCAAGACATTTCCCTTTCTCAGTATGCGAGGAGATAACGAGCTTTGGATTGGACTAGGGTCTCGTGAAACACACCAGTAGCCTCAAACTGAAAGCTACTCTTTTCCCTTTCCCTCAAGATTAATGCGTACATCATTTGCATTTATTTGCCATTACCACCGCTGATTTACTAACCAACTGAGAAAGCGCTCGTTTGCGGGTAATGTGGGCGGCTTTTGGCTCCATTTATTCTCGACCGCTGCCGCATTCCACCAGCTTTTTCGTCGCGTTTTCACTTCCAGCCGTGTATCACCACGAATCTCTCGATATCCTTCCTTCACTTTTCGCTCTTGTAAAAGGCTTCTTTGGCTCGGGATTTCGGGCCCTCTACCAATTCTTTGCTGCATATAGCTCTGAAGGACAATCTGAAGGATATCGATATCGGAGCGCTTGTATTCGGTACATTTCTTTGAATCCCCATTCCTCTAAGCATAAAGTAATTGCTCAGTGATGTCTGATTAACTTATTTTGTATGACAATGTACTTGTCTTTGTTTGCTATCAGTTGTTGGACGTAAACTTCACCGAGGCCTAAAAAGCTTGGCTATGTTGTCTATCCTCCAAAATATTTGAAGTAAAGTATGTGACAAAGGTCGTTCGGTGGTCATCCAGTAGGGTATTAGCCAGAATTTGGAGCTAAACTGTAAGATAACAGTGATTCAGTTCGGCTTCGAATATCCAATAAGTGCCACGAAAAGAGAAGTTCTGGTCTCTCAATTCATTTACATTTGTAATATTTTTTTCTAATATTTTTCGGGCGGAAGTGGTGTGTAGTGGCAAGTGGCACGCTTACCACGCGAGCGGTCCGGGGATCAAATCCTGGGTCGTGAGTCGCCCGGGCCAACCAAGCCTTCCATCCCTCCGGGGTCGGTTAATTGGTACCAGACTTGTCTGGGAGGATAAAAACACTGACTTGAACATCGGCTGGCCCCCGCAAGTCATTGTATAGGCCACATCGCATTCAAACGCCACTGCGAATGTACAAATGGAAGTAGAATGCGTGCCGCATCCCAAAAGGGATTGATCAACGGCAAATGCTTTATCCTTCGATTTTGAATTCTAATTTTTTTTTGCTTTTATTATTGTTTCTACAAACTATATGCTTTTTATGCTTTGCATCTCTTTTTTTCTTTCTACTCGACTAACTTATTCCTTCTCTATTCCACGTCTCTTTCCAGGAAGTTCCGCTAGTTGCATCAATCATTCATTATTCATTCGTTCACTGATTCTTCATTATGCCTCATTTTTGGTTTTCTCGGGACCACCAAGATCGCTGCTTTTTTGTGGAACGTGGCTGTAATTGGGTTTATTCAAATAGTTTTGGTGCAGCGTTTGTTACTGAGCCTGCATTTGGGGGCGTTTAAAAGCAGATTATTAAGTGCTCCCAGCAGTATATCAAGGCATGATATCGGCTGTAATCACGCGAAATCGCCTAGCGCATCTCATTCTCTGAACTTTCCTAGCGATAAAAAGCCAGAGAAGGCTGTGAGCACTGCGGGAAGGGTTACCCAGTTATGTGGTGTGTCGCTTCGACAAGCGCCCGTGAGATAAGCCGCGGCTATATCCTTTGCCTGGAAGTGCGGTTCTGCCGCATCTTAGGGGTCTGCCCTGTCTTTCCCAGGTGAGTTTCTCCTCCTTCGACCTTATTGTGAGATCCTCCTCTGAAATTTCCATGAAATGAATGGCGTATTTTTGATATTAGCCAAGGAGGTGTAGCGGCAAGGCCGCCGCCGCTTAGTACGTACGCTCACGATGTTATCCCTATGGGTTTCAAATTGGATCGTACACTCGTCCAGCGCCACCAAGCTATCTCTCTTACGTGGGTTGATCGGCTGCATTGCCGAGGAGGTTGATTCAGAGGTTTGCGTCGTGAAAACGAGCCATTAACCCGTACTTTTAAAGCGCGTAATTGCAATTTCCTGGAAGGGGTTCGAGAGACGTGGTGGTGCTCAGTGGTACGCCAGTGGCGAAAAAGCAGAGAAATCCGTCAAAAAACGTAAAACGGGACCCCTTTTTTGGCCGTTGGTTTTCACTCATGAACAGGTAACAGCTCAAAAGCGGACGTATGAACGAGTTCACCGCAACGCGTTTGGTGGTACCATGCCAAACCACGCTCCAATAAAGTTGCTCCAGTTGCTCGCCCTGCTGGGAAAGCCGGCTACGTCACAATCGCCAACTCAACTAACAGGCGATCGACTTTTGGGCGGAGAGCTCTTCGAACCTCCCTGATCACAGCCAACAGCCCACCTTTTCGTCGTGCAAGGCGCCACAGCCAGTTCTTCAGCAGCCTAAGTTAACGCCCGTATGGCATCGATGCTTTCTCCCATACGTACCTTCTTCATCGTAATCGCTTCCTTTGAATGCTACGATTGAAAGTGAAGTGCGTGGCACGTACCAAAAGGGCCTGATCAACGATGAATGTCTTATTAGCTTTTGTCCTTTTTATCGTTGACATCTCGGGTTTCATCGCTATACACGAACGCCAATCGCTTGCATAATGGAAAAGCTGTACAGCTACGGTATTTCACGACAGGGTTGGGACCAGGGTAAACCGTCACGTTCGCACTTTTTCATGAATTCACGCGCCCCCCCTCCCTTAGGGGGCTTCTATGAGACGCGCCCACCCCCCCATCCTATCAAAAGAGTTACACACCATCAAACACAGCTACTGTCGAAGATCCTGCCACCCACTCTCCGTTCCCCCACTATGAAACTATTACCGTCCTCAACTGCCCCTCTCCCTCCAAAGCGACCCCTAAGTTCGATAGTGTGAACGGCCGGTTGACCGTGGTTGGTACTTGAACACCTTCACGCCGAAGGCGGCCCATATGGGAAGCCGGGCGCTTTCGCGTCAATTTGTTGTAGTAATTCTCGTTCTTCGGGTCAAGCTGCCCCCATGGGCACATTTCTAGTAAATCGCATCCAGGATAGTGTCGAGAGGATCACGTTCTATTCTCATTTTCATTCGTCATCTCACAGTCCTTATTAAGTGTGGCGCGTCAAATATGAGCGCTATATTTCGAATCCGAAGCAAGTGCTTGGGCCTTTGAGCAAAGACGTGTTGCGGACTCATATTCTAAGGTGGTAGTGGTTCCATTTGAAATTTTCATGTAAAAATATTGAATAATTCATTGCCTTTACGTGCTAATGTGCCCTTTTCCTGGACACCAGCACCAAAGGTGTCTAACATATCCGCAAAATCGATCACTCAACCAATTTTCTCATTCCTCTCATTCCTGTTTTCTGAAGGCTAGGTGATGTCGAGAACAAACCTTTGCCGTCGAATGGCACGATTTTCCAGTTATTTTATGCAGATGTGTTTTTTTTTCAGTATGACTGTCAGCGATTAGAAAACCGGCCAAGCGGGCAAATCTCCGGAAATCGGTTACGCAGTACTACTCAATGGTGTATAGGTTCGCCTGTGTGCGCTCGCTTTTTTGCTCTGGCTGATCTACCCTTTCCATCCTTCATAGACTGAAGCACACTGTTGTGTCATCGTTTTTTCAAATATTAGGTTGTGAGAAAAGTAATCGCCATTTCACTTCACACATAAGCTTATAAGCAAAACAAAACAAAGCAACAGCGAATGATTAGTCCACAAACGTTCTGCACAACTTCCGACTCTGGTCAACGGTGCCCATTCACCCCCAGAATTCGTTGATTCTACGAAGCACGATGCTACTGCACTTTTACACCGGCTTGGAGCTCAATACTTGTACCAGTGCATGAGCAATTTTCGTGTTTACGCTTCATGGCTGAAGCAAATATAAAGGTAAGGATAAAGGATAAAGCATTTGCCGTTGATCAATCCCTTTTTGGGATGCGGCACGCATTCTACTTCCATTCGTAGTGGCGTTTGAATGCGATGTGGCCTATACAATGACTTGCGGGGGCCAGCCGATGTACAAGTCAGTGTTTTTATCCTCCCAGACAAGTCTGGTACCAATTAACCGACCCCGGAGGGATGGAAGGCTTGGTTGGCCCGGGCGACTCACGACCCAGGATTTGATCCCCGGACCGCTCGCGTGGTAAGCGTGCCACTTGCCACTACACCACTTCCGCCCATACAAGTGTTATACATCAAAATGTACAGCAGATTGCGCTTTTGGAATACACGATAATCGTCGAAACTAATCAGCAAAAAATCAAAGAGCCATGAAGATGAAAAAGAAAAGGCGGATAGTATCCGTTACACCTAAGAAGATTCACTAGGGGTGCGCACTCGAAGTGCCCTATCGCGAGTCAGTTAGCTCCATAATTGAATCACTATCGCAAAATTGCCACCTAGCTTCACTCAGCTCATCAGTGCTTGGTCCGCTGCTGCTAATCATCAGGAATCAGGGTCAGCGCGAGCAATCTGTGAGTGATTTTTTGAGTATCACTCTTTCCACGGCCTATTCCAGGATCAAGTCGTTACGGTGATTTCGCCAATAAATGAGCACAGATGTGACCAGACCGATAGCAAAGAAATAAGGGCAAGAAACCATCGAAAATCCTACGCAGAAGTTCTCATTCTTCAAGGTGTGTGAGGATTCAAGAGATAACGACATAAGCGATACTGAGCGCCGCGGAGGGGATAAGTGAGAGAGGGTAAGCTTGGATAAGCTCAAGAGGATTTCGCTCATGACGTCAATTCGTGGCGAAACCCGGAAGGCTGGGCGGAACCCCGTGTGCAGCTCAATGCCTTATTACCTTTGTCTGACATTTTCATGCCGCAGCAGTAGGATCCGTATGCTTGACGATCTCTCTATTTTTCCGCACTAGGGCTTCATTCCAGTGAAACAATCCTGGCTTGTGCCCCAACACATTGGCGACAGCGCGGCAACTATGTGTGCCGCGTTTGCGGGCCACATGGGACATTGTGGCAACTATATATATATGCCACACCCGTTACATTCATCTTTTTCGTGCATGTCCTACTTCTTTCCAATTTTGTGTTCATTCTATACCATTCATCAAAATATTGTAGTTCTAAACGAAGTTGCTCAAATAACGTTCAAATATGTTTAATTTGGGAGAGGTTCTCCAAGCCTTACAAAAATGTCACTGTCGCGCACTATGGAGCCGCGACAATGGAACAAGCGTTATCATGACGGGCTACTCTTCGTACCCACAGAACTGCTTGTTTGACACGACCTCATCTGGTTGTTGCTTCAGTGTTTCTCTCACACCCAATGACTACCCCTTGACAGTCTGGAGTAATCCCAGCTTACGACTTCCTGGCTCTACCAGCTACTCCTCACGTGTGTCGCCTTTTTGAAGAGCTAAAACACCAACCTTTGTTGTCTAGGTCAGACCATCCTCTGTCAGTTATCTGCTGGGTACAACTACCGAATCTCAAAGTGCTCGATCGATGATTAAAACTTTGCGAACCGCCCATTGTACCAGTGAGCACCATAGTTTTCTGTATTTTTACTGAAAATGAATCAGCATTAGTCTACCAACAGTTTTATCAGTGATGACACATGTGGTTTCCTGGCTCTGAAAATGAGTGCAAACAGTTCAAGAACATTGAAAAATGTCAAATAAATCAGATAAAACTATGCTGTTTCGTGCGAAATCGTGCGCCACATGGTGGCGCACGCGGTACGCAATGTGTTAAAGTTCTAGTGCACCTGTATTTGCACGTCTCTAGGCTTTTAGGTGATTGCCTCAGTGATCGGAGACCTTGCCGCCTCCCAGCTATTCTCATCAAAGAAGTTATTTTAATGAACTTGAATTAGGGTCCAGACTTAGTAGGTACATTGTGATTGTTCTCTGACGTGATTTCTAAAAACTTCCCTGAAGTTCGCTATTCGAAGTGCAACATTGTGATTAGACCAAAAAAGTAAATGCGTTTCTGATACGCCCCTGAAATGCACTAGCGTGCCTCTTCCCTTGAACATCCTCACTAAAAGAACTCATTATCCTCACCCACTCATCTATAATGACATCCTTTGCTGTAGCGCTGATTCACAGTAGAGTTCTAATTGTTCAGAGTGGAACTATGTTCAGCTATCTCATGTGGCTGAGACCGGAACAGAAGAGCAGGAAAAAACATATTGGACCGTTAATTCGACGTCTAGATTCAAATGGCTCAGGGTTGGCCGATTCCTCAAGGATGCGCTGTGCATTCGAGTTCAACCAAAGATTGCGGCAAGAATCTGAATGCATTCGGGATTCAACCAAAAAGATTTGGCAACCATCTGAATTGATGGACACAATAACTTGTTGGGATTGTGTTAGCTCAGCTAAAACAACACAGCTTTCACAGCATTTCAAAAAAAAATCATCGTAGGGACTCTGCCATCGTGTTCCCATTAGCCAAGCTGGGATGAAATCAGCAGCTTTTTGTAGTTACCTTTTGTTAAGGTGGGAGGTTATGAGGATGAAGAGTGACCTCCCTGCGACAACAATTCTTCAAGGAGTCTCCCACTATATGCATGAGGGTCGAAAAATGGGTCACTTACCCAACAAACATCTTCAGTGAAGATTTGCCCGACCATGACCATCTCCGCTCACGTTACAGACGCGGCACGCCCACCGATCAGCTGACCCCTCGCCGCAGCTCTCTAGCCGTTTAGCAGAGAGAGATCCTATACGTTGAAGAGGGCAGCACAAAGAGCAGTCGCATCATGTGAAATCAAACAGGCAGAGAAGTGTCGCCCATTTCTCAGTTCTAATCGTTTCTTACGGTTTTCTTCATCCCGGCTCCACTGACCACCTGCACCTAATCCTAATGGGCTGCTTCCTAATCGGAAACTCCCTCCAAAATCGCCTCTAAAGAGAATGTTGGTTTACGAGTGAACTGCGGATACCAGTACCCCAGCGTCGTTTCCGTAGTTGGAATAGCTTGAGAAGTTTGTGACCACCTAGGATTCTAATTCGATTCCAAAGTAAAAAATTTTTGCCTTCTATTAATTCTGCAAAGGATTTCTTGTATTACGCTTAATGGCGCCTTCTGTTCATAAAACTCATTCAATTACCTCTCGAAAACCTGAACAGGCGTAGGCCATGGCGCACTGTCAAGGGATCGAACAGCAACGAGCTCATTTTTCTCGTTCTATGTCTATTTCATAGAAAGTACATTACAGCGTTCAAAAGACTTCATTATTTAATCAGCGACTCGCATCGGAAATTCGCCTTTTTATCTCATAAATCAATGGTTGGGGCAGGAAAAGGGGGAAAAGGAAAACCCACAAGAGCTGATGAAAGATCGCGGCAAATGAAAAATTTTGCTGCTACAAAATGCAGTATTCAGTGAACACATTTAAAATGTATGTAATTCACTGGTGAATAATTTGAGGGAGAAAATAATTCCACACGGGCGCTATGCAGGGTGCTCCTGGAGAAATTTTCAGTTTTGCTTGCTTTCTAGGTGGTTTCCTAGGTGGATGCGAAATTCGCATCTACGATGCCTTGCGAAGACCGGTTGATATAATACAACCCTGTGCCCACATGGACGAGGGCAAATACTGCCAGTGGCCTTTGCGCTCTATTTTGAAGGTGCACATGAACTTTCAACAGATGTCAGACAATGAAGTGCGATCAAATACTGTCAACATTCGATAGCGCAGAGCTTCTCACCTTCACTACCGTCAACCCTTCTCTATGCTGAAACCGATTTTTACAAAACAGAAGCATGGTCACATCCCCTTTCAAAATCGTGCAAGATACATGCGTAGCTTTCATCGTAACAACGCTCGCAGCATAATTTACATAACCGCATACTTGCATGGCAAAATATGTTGGATTTTTTTACCGAGATGTTGCTCGTCCGCAGATTTAAAACAATTGTAGCAGTTTTCGAAAGAGAGCACTACACCGTAAACTGCCAGAGGCTGAGCAACTAACTTCCGCTTTTCCGCCTTGGCTCTCCAGTTACTGTCCTTCAAGACAATAATATCTCTGACTCCTAGTTATGCAAGTATTTCATACCAACTTAAAGACACAGATCGCGATCAGCACCGTAGAAGAACTTTTCCCTTGAATGAGGTGCAAATTAAAGGCATGCCCCAGGATCGCACTGGTGTGGCTCTTGCACACGAATGTGAATGTATCGGTGCCAAGTGGGCCGGCAGTGAAGAAAAAAGGAAAAGAATCCGTCGAAAACGCTCAGGTTGAGGGCTCACTCACCTTCCTAATTGGCTGTGCTAAAGGAACGAGAGACTAAGCGCGAAGAGGAGAGTATGGGGCGAGAGAGCGCATCAGATGAGAGAGCACCAGACAACGGCCTGATAAGAGAGCTCGTTCGCTGCAGCTCGAGCAGCTTACTTTGCAAGCCCAAAGCGTTCTTGTCGGTCGAATTCCGTGCACGTGAACGCCACATTTGTGATTGTCCCCTAGGGTTCTATACTTCTGACCGAAGAGAAGAGTTCACACGACCTCTGCCTGGGTTGTGCCTTTAGCGCCAGGGTGGTGATAGGCACTGACTAAATTACAAGAGCTGATGCCTCTGCTTGACCGCTGCGACCGCTGTCATTCTTGTCAATTGCAATATTCTTGGCGTATGCGCCCTCTCAAGTACGACATGTGGCGGCCTCACGCCTAATTCGCGGCACTCGTATCCCTCTATCGTTACCACGATCGAATACAAAAAACTGCTCCCTGGAGTGGCGTTTTGTTTTATTTTCACACGTTTTTTGTTTTTTTTTACCTCATTTTCTTCTTTCCCGCTCTTCCTCCAATTTTCTAGCGAAAGAACGCACCAACTCATTGTGGCCAGTGCATTTAAGGTTCAAGCATAGCGTTTATCCAACACTTACCTACTCTAGATTGACTTTTATCAGCTATCAAGTATACCTTGAACTCTCTGCTTTGTTTTGTGGACTAGTTGATAGGGAGGATATCCCTAATCTCCGGTGGCGTATCTGAATATAGTTAGCCGAAATTTGTAGCTGGGAACTGAACAGTTGCAGTGCGGCAGGAGTTCACGTCGTTCACAATCAACACCTTCAGGCTTCCTATCGGGAGAGTAAAAGAAGAGGAATAAGGAAGAGAAAATTAAAAAATAAACAGAAGCATAGAGGATGCATCAGAGAAATATTCTCCGTCTCCATTTGGGCATAACCCATGCCAATTTTGTATGTCAAAATGCAGAACTATTACTTTCTTATCCTACGATAAATGTGCTTTGATGATCTAAAATTTCAAACCTCGTCGTCTTCGTCTGGCGTTAGAAAGCCAGAAGCGCTCAACAGTGCTTTAAAGGCAAAGGTCGGGCTCAGGCACGCTAGAGAAGTAATTCCCGTGCCTGGAGGTTGTATGTGGGTAGCTGCACACATTGCAGCAACTTCCCACCTTGAAAAACCCCGTTAAGGCCCCGGGCGTTCGGTTTCAATCCAGGGCCGCCTGGTCAATCCAGGACCGCCCACCTCCGGAAGTGGTGCGTGGCTGGCATAACGTGTGAAATCAGCTAGGTTGATTGCCGTATCAACCGATAGAACGACTGACATCTCCAGAAAACTTGTTTGTACGTGCCTCTTTCCCAAGCCAGCCTCCTTCACTGCTAGTGGGAAAGAGGGTTTTGTTAACGGCCTTGTCGACGGTTTTTCTCAGTTTTTTCTCCACTGTCGTTCCACTTCGCATCTCTATACTCAGTTTCAATCGCCATAATACCCCCTTATTGAGCCCGACTTTTGCCTTTAACACCTTCGAGAAACATTTTTCACAAAAAGGCACTTGAAAACCGTTTCAGAGCCTGAATGGCTCATATTTCCACTTGTGCATTTCATTTTGTGAGTTTACACAGCTGATGGAATTGCCCTCTAGCAAAGTTGTGAACTGCTCATTATTTCCATATTTGAATGTCCCCTATTTGTCCATTGGTTCCATTTCAGCTATCCAGCGTTCTGTCCGTTCCATGTACTGCCTGAATTTTCCGAATCCGTGTCACAACTTTGGTCATTTTGGTGCATTGCCGTGTCAACTTATTCGACCTCTTGTCGGTTCTCGCCCTATTTTTCGCACTTATGTACCTTTTGCTAGTGATATGACAGGCGATGGATCCGGAGGTGAGGAGGAGAGAACTCAAGCTATGCAAATCTTCAAGCCTCATTGGAAAGCAATCGTCTGTGTCGTATGGCTACGTCAAAACTTTCCTTATCTGTTGCTTTATTATGCATTGTAGGAATAGTTGGAAATTCAATGGCACTGCTTCTGATACGGTAAGAGTTGATGTTTTTTTGGCGGTTGGTATTATTGCTAGTACAGTAGTTCACAATAATCGGCCTAACCCATATCTAACTCTGAAAAGTGCCGGAATTGCAATAAGTGGCATATCATATTGAAACAATTGACGTTAAACGAGTGGCGCTGCTTACCACGCGCGCGTCGGGGATCAAATCCTGGGTCGTGAGTCGCCCGGGCCAACCAAGCCTTCCATCCCTCCGGGGTCGGTTAATTGGTACCAGACTTGTCTGGGAGGATAAAAACACTGACTTGTACATCGGCTGGCCCCCGCAAGTCATTGTATAGGCCACATCGCATTCAAACGCCACTACGAATGTAAATGGAAGTAGAATGCGTGCCGCATCCCAAAAGGGATTGATCAACGGCAAATGCTTTATCCTTTTTATCTTTATTTATCAGGCTTTGCTGTGATTGATGTCCTATATTTAACCATCCCTACTTCCTCTTGGCTTACAGAAAAACGCTGTCGTTTAGTCGTTAACTCCGGTCGTTGTCGCCCTAAAGTAGCGCATTACAGTGCCGGCCGTTAAAACCCTAATGACAAATGCACTGTCACCCACGGATTTATGTGGTCAGGGCTCCATTCTGGTCCCAAAATTAGTGCCGTCAAAGGCAGGATTTCAATCCATGGCGAAATTATTATAATTACTCTGCGAAAAAAAGGTTTACGAGGGTCTTTAGGCTCCACCTACTAGTACCACTTAGGGGGTTCTCTAGTGATGGCGCAAAGGTTCCCTTATTCCATAAGTCATCATTGCTCTTCCATCCTTCCGAGTGAGACACAACACAACATGCACAAAACTGACAGGAATGAATATTACGACAAAAATAGGCTTATGACTCAAAGGAAGTCGAATTTGAGGATGCCCGATAGGAGGCCATTCGTGCGGTAAAAAGGAAGGAACGCAGACGGGTTAGCGGACGAGTGGCAGTGCGTACTGTAGGGATTCTGATTTTGAATTCAATTCAGTAGAATGTACTTTCTAAGTCTGCATCTTATAGCACGCGCTGTGACTCGTCCGCTAACCCGTCTGCGTCTCTGCCTTCTCGCCGCGGACATCCTATCGGGTTCCCCATACTTGAGACTTCTTTCCCCTGGGCCATGCGTATGGTAATTGGCCTGTACCCATCAAAAGTGAATCCAATTGAGTCGCATTTCAGGACTAATTTCTGGCTTCGACGTCTCACATCAAACGTGTATCTGTGCACATTATCAATATCGAGCTGTGTATTCCTATTCACGGTAACAGTTTAGACTTTTTTAGTTCGGAAATTTCAGAACCGTTTTTCATGAAACAAAAAATCGGCACTTAGCTTCTGGTAATCAATTTCAGAAAGCTTTGACAACAGTGGTGACTTGCTTATGTATTTATTGTTTGTCCAAGGGGGATAGGCATGTTCACCGACAGAAAACGTTCAAATTGGATGTGTTGGGGCGGAGCTCATGTTTTTTTCTGTACCGAATTCGGCAAGGATAGGATTGTATTTGGTATTTGAAGGTTTAAGATTTGAGACTATGTCGGAGGGGTCGCAGCGGTGAAATTAATGGGTCGTGGTGTTATGGAGAGGGAAGGGGAATGGTTTCGCCTCATTTCTTCAGAAATTCCATGACAAATGCATGAACATGGGCAAAATTGCATATTGCCGTTGTCCGTTTTTTAGTCTTATTTTCCTGTTCGGCGGCAATTGGCAGGGAAGAATAAGCCCAGGGATACGCGAAAAGATGACGAGTTATCCCTGAAGGAAATCGTTCCCGTTACGCGGCAGATGCTCCTGATTAAAGTAGTTCTTTCAGCTGATTGTTTCATGGGTGGATTCGGCATATCGACTCCACATCTATATGGATTCCGATATCGGATGTAAAGTGTTCACGTTCCTAGCTCATCTGTCCGATTTCAACTGTGTGTGGATGATTTCGTGGATATCATGTGATCGAATGGTAGTCTTATATCGTCCAGGTAAATAACAGCTGAACTTAGGGCTTCCTTTCTCTTGATAATTACACTTTTGACGCTCACTCATTTGAATAGCATGCTGTCATTGCAAAATGTATTAGGCGTCAGGCTCAGGCTTTGCTCTATCTAAT
>MU893636.1:0-16014 GCA_036418205.1 Ostertagia ostertagi
TGCCTTTAAGGCACAGTGTTTTTCTTTGTAGTCGCGATTTGGTCTCTTGTTTTTCAAAATATTGATCATCTATGTGTCTCACAATACTTTCTGAGAGTGCTTTCATACTTTGCTTCGTTCATACTTTGCGTCGATGTGAATGTGGCATAATGGGGAAGTGCGGAAAGTGCGATCCAGTGTATGGTGCATTATGTGCGTGTAGTCAGATGCCTCTTTAGTCAGACGCCAGCATAGTAATCGAAATCTAAACATCATCACATCGTCCCATACTGCTGTCCCTTTTCGCTTTTGTCGCACATTCCACGCATTCCGCACATTCCACATCGGCACAAAGTCTGAAGGTAGCCTAAATGGGTATTCAGCCGCACAAGAACGTGTTCACGCACGAAGAGTCGCGGTGTGCCTTGTAGGGATGAGCCTTAACACGTTGAAGACAGCCTACATTTTGGCTTTTTTCACCGCGTGGGACCGGAGCAGTTTTGGCGCCGCCACCTCACCTCACATCCTTGAATCTTAATCTGTAAGTGCGCAATACTTTGATGCGATAATATGTTCCCAACAAATCCAATGTGCTTAATGCGCTATCGCAAGATACGGGGCATCCTTCAAGAAACTAAGCCTATTAGGGAGCAGGCACTTCGGGGACAATAAAAATTGCTCATGCACCCTGAAGTCTCTCCTCCCTCGCCTGAGGCTTAGTCGGATATTAAGCAAAGCAGATGTTTTAGGCCCAAAAGTCTCCCTCGATCGATTGAAGCTTAGTCCCGATTTCAATAAAAGAAAATATTTCACGCGGTTTTGAGTGCGCTGCCACCACAACGCCCCAATATCTTGCGATAGCGCCGTGTTTGAATATTGGGAGGTACACGGTGGAAGCCCGACCAAATTGACGTGTTGTGGCAAAGGAAAGGCAAACTTTAGTCGCTTAGGTTGAAGGGCTTCAAAATTATTTTTAGCCTTGCTGTTTCAGTAAATTAAATTATATTAAGAAATTTTGACGTACAGGTTTGCGTTTACTTCTAATACCTTTGCATACATATACATGTTTATGAGAGTATAGAGAAAAACAGGAATGAGTCGAAGTGACAAATTCGTAGGGGTGGGAAAACCTTTGCTGAAGTAAGGCATATTTGAATAATTTGGACCTCGTCATTTATGATCATATTTTGTTTTAATTTATAAAATGAATTCAAAAAATATAATAGAAGTAGCGCAGCGCAAGAAATTGCATACATAGCTGCGCCTCGCGCCACGCTGTCCCGCACAGTGCTCAAAGGGCGAACCGCATACGCATCACGCTGTCGTCGACGTGTAAGAACGTGTGTGGCAGTGGCTCGTTGCGTTCAATGAGCCATGCACCATTTTATGAAGAAACGCCCGTTTATTTCAGTAATATTTGCTAAAAATATATTGTGCCATATCAAATACTAATTGTGAAGCGGATTAATATTGTATCCATTCAGGTGGTACAGAAGTGTTCGGCTCGTTCCGATCGGATGGCACAATGGGTGCAGGCGATTCTCAGGACAGCGGCTCGTTGAATGCAGCCACGCTTTTTCGGCATTGACAGGCGCGGGTGTACCAAGAGTAGAATGTTTGCAGAGCGACTCAATGTATAGGTCGGGCTAGTTCTAGGTTCTGCTGTACATGTTGCCTGTCACCTTGGCCGTCTCGCTAAGTGTCTTGTCTACTAAGTAGGTGAATCTTTCACTTTACTGTTAGGAGTTTGTAGCGATCTGCAGGTGTAGCCTTTAATGAGCTGACCAGACTATCAAGTGGGCGGAGGAGGACACTGAGAAGCTTGCGTTTCTGCGGCTGAGACCCTTTAAGAGCACCCGCGCCCCATTACTATGGAAGGTTAACAACAGGTTGTGCGAATACTTTTCATAGATGGCTACCTGTCTTGAGTAACTACTAGAGGCTGAGCTACCCTACTTGGGTCCCGGTTTTAGGGTCAAGGTTCGGCTTGAGTAGTAATTAGTATATAGTTACCCGTACCAGTACTGATTGTCAACATCGGGTGAACAATGAAAGAGAGCGATTAGCTCCGATTTTGATGCTCTTTAGTAGAACAGGCGGGTGTTGCCCACTTTAGAGTGCGCGTCGCTCAATTAACCGATTAGGGACAGACTGGAAATATTGAGAGCGTCAACGCCATGGGGGGGGCGGAAGCTCTTTTTCTTTTGCTCCTCGTCGGACTTGGAATAGAACCGCGCGTGCTTGAGGAGGAGTTGAGGAGATGGTGTGGGAGTGCAACTTATCTTCAATGGGTCGGTTTCACCACTTGATGGATTCGCCAAGACTTAAGAATGTAAGTGCTCGCCTCTCCATAAAATAGAATTGTAGGTAGAGAGC
Organism: Ostertagia ostertagi; assembly: GCA_036418205.1. Taxonomy (NCBI): domain Eukaryota; kingdom Metazoa; phylum Nematoda; class Chromadorea; order Rhabditida; family Trichostrongylidae; genus Ostertagia; species Ostertagia ostertagi. The sequence goes on from MU893636.1 coordinate 2,356, forward strand.
AATTATAAAGACAGCTAATGCGCAGGGACAGGGAAAAAAGCGTTCCTAACACCTGTCTTTCCTTCCCACGCCGATAGGAGGTAGGTTCACGTGCAACTCGCTGAAAATGTATCTCATCCGGTGCGAGTGTAATTCTAATACCTTCGTGCCTTTTGACGTTGCATGAGTGAGGGTTTTTTGTACTTTTTTCATCTTCAGACTGATTACATTGGAAATGTTTTGAGTGCTTGGATCCTCTCATAGACTCTCTCAATTGCTTCGCTCAAATAGTTCTCTGGCACGTGCTCGACCTCTCGCGCATCGCTCTCACACACCACTCACCTCGAGGAGGTTGGTGTCCCTAACTTCACTAGCCTTCGGAGATAAGACAGCAGGCGAGCGCGTTTGAAGGGATTTCCCTCATCAAGTGCATAGACTGCATTAGAAATTTTCTCCATTTTTTAGTTGTTCGTTCCTTAAACGGCTATAGCAATTTGGATGATGGTCACTGTTCACTTCTCCTCTCCTTAATATCTCATTTCAGGCATAGTTGATATCAGTAATGCTGACACACGTTCGCTATTTGAGACTCTCTGGTAATTGGTCGTTGAGAGCAATGAGTGCTGAGACCATGTTTGGGTATACGCCTCGTAGTCACATTGAATTCTCATGCCATTGGAAACATGGTAATGCAATGATCTATTGAATCCAAACTCTATCCTTGGTCTTCCTGCGTTCGAGGGATAAAAAATACTTCAGGCCCATTTTTTAACCATTCGCGGCAATGGCAGCCACCGGTGGCTGACGCGAAGATGCTCACTTGGGACCATTTCATCCACCGGTTGCCCTCATGGAAAAAGTTTCAGCACCAATTGTTGATTTTTGCCACTTCACCTCACTTCAAGAAAGGGTCGCGAGGGACAATGATGGCCACCGGTAGCTGCCACTTTGCGATCGTCTCAAACAAAGCTCGTCCGAACGGGCAGATTGAAAATCCTGCGCGGTCGCGAATGGGTTAAGCGAACCTGGTCGTTAGGTTTTGCCAGCTCCCGCCGCCATGAATGAAATCGTCTATGAACGTTTGGCGCTTCTATAGAATGGGGAGCTGTTGTCCTGGGAGCAGTTTCCTCAGAGAAATATCTTCTGTCGATCACCATGATCATAATAATTCGCTCAATCTTTCACATTTTAATTATCAGTCGGGAATAAGGTTTGATTGAAAACGGTGCCACGTTAGACGCGCGCGCAGTCAGGGAGGCACGTATTTCCGGCCAAATCTCGCACAGACAACAAGCCTTACCCTCTCTCCAGAAGTTTGGATTAATTTCACCCAGGCGTCGCATGTTCAGGCTAACAACAGTACTGTTCATCGATTGGGTTCAGCCGCAAGTCGTTGTATAGGCGAAAGTGCATCCACATTGCCACTAGGCCCACATTTTCTAGGTGTTATGATAGCCTCAGATCAGTCAAAATATAATCAAAAAGGTGCGCACCAAAAAATTGATCTATGCTTTGTCATTTTGATCCCATACCACATTCCAAACCTCTTCTTGAGGGTCTTACACTTATCAGGGAACGGGTGGTTCACTCGAGATTTACGTAACGTTTCGACCACATTTTTCTCGCATTTGGAATTCCGCTGAAAGCTGTTTTTTGTAAGAATTGATCCGAGCAGGTGTGGAAATAAATGAATAAAATTCAAATTGTGATAGTTTGGCCTTTTCAGAGTTGAACTGCATGGGGATTCAGCGGAGCGAGAACGTCTGTTGCGCTTCTTCTCAGCACGATATCACCAAAGCGATCCGAGTCTTTTCAAAAGCGTCGGTAAGGTTTCTAACTCGTTTTTCGCTTATAAAATATTTTATATTTCAGTATATTTTTTAATATTTTGGTTCCACGAGGTCATATTCAACATGGTTGGTAGAGGGGCAAAATATTCATATGCATTGAATGATTTTATGAAAATTAATATGCGGGTACTAAAACAAGGTACCCAGACTCCAACCCACAAACTACTCAGATGTGGTGGTGCGTTCGATTCACAACTCTGTCTATATGATTTCAAATGAAAGGCAGGGGCATGGCGTATCCCGACAAACAGCAGAGAAAACCTCGCTGATGTTTTCATAGGAATTTAACCACTCTTGTGTGATAACCAGCTGTTGGAAAGATTTTCAACCGTAATCTTCGCTTAGAGATGCGCCATGCAGCTGCTATTTCTTTGCTTTTCCAGCACTTTACCTGTGAGATAGTTCAAGTACCAAGTGTCCCTCGAATTATATTTGAAATTTCATTTTCTAACGCTATTCTCATCCGAAGGCTCGTTGAGACGGCAAGGCTATTTGGCTGTTGTTTGAATGAATGAGAAAGTGCGGTCTTCGAAGCTATTTCTAAACGATAAACATCATCAGCCACGTCAGAATACAGAATCAGGCCGAAGTGACACACTTTCTCCGGCTTTCTACCTATTCCGTTTCTGAGTTGGAGTCTGGGTAAACCACGTTCCTCATGTCGTAGGGATTCTAATTTTCTGTTTTCCAAAAATGATATGCCAAAAAGTAATAAATAGAGAAGAGTAACAGATTCAATATAGACTTCCTTTCTCCTCCTCTTGTCACCTAGACGTTACTCGTTCAGATGAAGTGCACACGCTCACTTGTCTGAATGTGCCGAATCTCACATGGCCTAGAATTGGGAAGAAGATGACGATAAGAGATTTCATCAACAATATTGCTCACACTGGTGTACACTATAAACGTGATCTGCTCAAAGCACTCTACAACAGCATCAAAGAGCACGAGATTGTTCACGCAAGGTACGTGCAACCAGACAGCAGTGTTAAGAGAAGGGGCGTATCCGTACGAAGATAGTGCGCTATGACTGGAAGAGAGTATTCTCGGGCCTCAGCATAACCAAGCCTTTTGTGCGCCGTTTCGCGGCTGGGACTATCTGAAATGTTGGGGAGGGGATGGGGTCCCCAACGGTCGACGGTTTACTTCAACTCGGTTGGTACGATAGGAGAGTACTGACGCAAGTGGTGCAGCTGGTCCAGCAGCTCCGCCAGAAGGGCTGGTTTGCTCACCCCAGGACTAAGCCTTGGAGAGGGGACGGACCCGTCCTCTCTTTAAGGCTTAGTTCTGAGGTAAGCACCAAATTGTGGCGGTTCTAAGGACCGAGTTGAAGTGGTCCGTCCACCGTCGGGGACTCCATCCCCTCCCCAACATTCAGCATACGGTCCCAGCCGAAGCGCCAAAAGGGCTGGTTTGCTTACGTCGTTCGTATTCCCCGGGTCTCCAAGCAGGGAGTTTATTTATGATTTTTTTATTCTGGAAACAGCCATACTTCTTCCAACTCCACCTGCTCTAAGGGCAGGTTCCATTATGGGTTTTGAGCGATACCACTCCATGACTGGGGAAGGTATTTGGGTATACCATCGCATAGCTTTCAAGCGCTTCGCATGAGCAGCAGGGGCCTATTACTTTAGCTCCGACCCTGTGGATGGCAGGGTGTGTTTCTAAGCCAGGACTTGAGTCTGCAACGGATTGGTAACGTGGGGCCGGCTAATCCCTCCATTCAGTGGGCTACACCTCCAAGCTCGTCATACATGGCTTCCATAACTCTGTCTAACAGCAGCTAAGGACTATCTAGGTGCTCTTAATCACTTTAACAGCTCACTCATAAAAAGACAAGTGTTTGTGTCACGCTGTACGATCCACAGGGCCGGGCCCTATTTTCGTAGTCAACGGGGCCAATTTGTCTCGCATGGCGGACCCGCCTGTGTAGATCCTTCAGCGCACTACGGTATTCACGCTCATTTTATGGACCAGCTCAAATTTATTTGGCCAGACAAGATCACCTCCACTTATTATAGCATAGAGCGTCCAGGGGAACAGTTGCGAGGGTCGTTTTGAAGTGTCACTTTTTTCAGCAAGTTCGAGAAACCAGCGAAAAGAAGCAATTCGAAGCGATCTTGTGTCTCTCGTCAGGTGAGACTATAGAAGTAATCAATATTGCAAATCAATGACGAATTTCAATTTCAGCTGCTACTCGAAGTAGATCCTGAATCGCAGGTGGAATACAAATGTGGTTATATCATGCGAAAATGTGTTTATGATGCAGATGGCGCAAAAAGTGAGTGTCCCAAAAGTCGCGCATATTTTCTCTTACCAGAGCTGTGGGCTTTCCGTTTTCACCTCTAAATCAATGTTTGTACTGGATTTTTACATAGTTTTTGGAGATCTTGAACTATTTAATTACCTTCTTTATCGATTGGCTCGCTGTTTTAGCTCCATTTGGTCGTCGAGGTTGGCGTGAATGGTACGCACGTCTTCGTGGCCTGGCGCTTTACCTTGGAAGAGATGATAGCGATAAGAAACGGAGCAGGTTAGGCTCATTGACTTCAATTTCACCTAATGGACTACTGATTGGTTAGGCGATGATAATCGATTTTTCGCTCTAGATATGAAATGTTTAATAATGCGATATTACTCCATCATGCGTTTGCCGAGCCGGCTCCAGACTACAAAAAGAAGCAGTACATATTCCGATTGAGAACCGCCGATCTGGGCGAATTCCTATTCCAAACTACGTGAGTCACTGCAGTCATTCCATGTCTCAGAAGTATCGCAGGGAGTCCTCTTTACAGTAGTGCTGCGGAAGTCGATGACTGGGTTAACCAGATCAACTTCGTCTGCGCCCGATTCTCATCGAGGGCGTTGCCGCCTCCGGCCTGCTCGAACGAACGGCACCTTCTCGAGGATTCGTTTGCCAAAGTTGCCCAGCTCTGCCCCGTTGGCCCAGCAACTCAAGGTAACGGTCGTGCCTCCGTATGAATTTTTGGTGCTTTCAGCATAATGAAGTATGTTGTTAAGGCACACGAGTCGGCTGCCTGTGAACTCCGAGAACAATTGGCTCGTGTTCGACAGGAGGCACCGCCGTTGAAGTCAAGAGGACGACCTGTTGAAGAGTTTTTTCTTCAAAGAACGGTACTTAACTCAAGAGGTGCGCAGAAACCATTCAATTATTCATGAATTCCTTAAAATCTACAGCATTCCTTCATTGCACTTTCTGCCCTCTTCGCCTTTGCTTAGGTTTTCTCTTTTCTTTTTTTTTACCCTCAATAAAAGCCTGACTTCACCACGCCCGGAAGTAGGCGCAGGCTCATAGCATGGTACGATGAGCCTTATGCTATGTACGTGCTTGTGGGTAAAAGCCTCAGTTCGAAGAGCAGACAGAAGCAAACAGGCTGTAACCGACTGCACGAAATTGCTGGCGTGGGTGCTAGCCCCCGACGCAGGGTCAAGCCCTATGTTGAGACAAGTACCAATGGAGGGGGGTCGTACCGAATTGTGTGAATTTGTGGTATCGCGTCACGCTAGCTTCGGAGCACGAAGTTGCATGTAATGAGGTGAGAGCCACCCCTCCGCTCGACGGTGTTTTTGAGGGAAGAAGAATTCGTGAAGAAGGGGTCGTATGAAATCTCTCATGAATGGGGCGGGTCGTAAAAATTTTGCAAACAGTCACTCAACAGTAAGGTGGACTGCCCCGAGCGTAGCCTTGTCCATCTCGCATGCTTCTCGTCACTAATCGCAATGGCGAATCTGGCGGGATAGATGCACCGTGATGTGAAATATGATAGATTCCCCGTCTATTGACCGTAGGATAGTCGGTGTTGGACTCCAGCTGGTATTTAGAAATTACAAGAACATCGATTTCCTCTCCAATGCATACCCAGAAGTTGTTGTATAGACCATATGAGCTATCAAATGTCATCGATTCTGAAAGGGAGTCAGACATGTGGCGTATCTCAAAAGGGATCAATCAACGCCAGACATTTTATCTTTAACAGCGGATCGAACTTTGACCCCTGTGATTTCAGATACAGCGCTACGACACCTACTGCCATCTGTCTGCGAATTCCTCGTCTGCCTGGTGGCCGGTTGTGAGTGGTGCGAAGACTCCTTCCTGATTTCAAACTGCTCAGGAGTGCATTCCAAGTCAGACATCGCCGATGAACTTGACAAAATGAGCTATCGAGAAGCAATGAATCACTGAGGGCTGGCATTCGGAGCTTTTTGGGACCTTGCCAGCCATTTTATCGCTTGATTTCCAAGGTTTTCATCGACTCATCGGAACTCCAGTACCAAAATTATGTATGGGTTACCTGACCCTTTGTGTTGAACATCGCTTTACTTCTGTAACCCCTACCCTATGTGCTATACTTTCTCAGAGAGAAGGCTATCGTTATAGCCTTCTGATGTTTTCTTTATTCTTTCTATCTGTTCAGATATTTTCGAGCCAGTACAGAGTAGAATTTTATTGCCGGTGCTCAGCAACCTATAAATAAACACAATAGTTTTTCCATGGCTTATAGAACTTCCAATTTATACATTATAGGTTGACTCGAGTTTGGCCATTTGCCAGTTTCAATATTCGTAATAAGGTCTGTAGTCAGGGAACATTCTATTCATAAATTCATTGCCTCTGCAAATATTATTGTGATGCTTACGTATCTTTCTGTGCTATCTCATCGATTTGACGCGCACCGGTCAGAAAACAGACAACGAGTGTGCGCACTTCCTCTGCATCTCTAGCCTAATCGATAAGATGGCATTGAGTGTGTTTGTGTGTGCGTGTGTGTCAGCGACTCCTACACGTTTCTCCCACACGTGGAGAATCGCTGTCGGTACTTTGGCGAGCGAACGGGTCGGCCGATCGATTTATCGATTATTTGTTCGTTTTTATACTTACTATCGCCTTATCAGCATTCTTATCATCCCTCAACGATCAATCGCCTCCTAAAACATAATCATTCGCAATTCTTATCGTAACTGCATCATAATAAAACAACATAGCTTACGTGCTGTAAAATGGGTTATTACTGTTAATCGACTGCTACTGAATAACAGTATTGATCGATACAGTAATTATCTAGTATCGAGTGCTTTTAGGTGATTTCCGGGATATTACTCTGTATTTCTCCTTTTATCTCTTCCACTTTTTCTTCGTCTTACTAGTGGTACTTGTATTTTACCAGGTGTTTTATAAGTCTTCATAAGTACGTCAATATGTGGCCCGTGGATGCTTATAAAAACTGCTGATTTCTTTTATTATGCAGATTATTTCTATTTGGATAGTAAAAGCTCAATTTTCTTGTTTTGTGGTTCTTTGATTCTTTTCGTTGGTAGCATGGCGCATTCCCCTAGTGCAAACCAACCAGCGTTTGAAGAATAATGTTGAAGGTCGAAGAAGGGGAAACTTATCTAGCAGACAGGAGAACGCCCCGCCTCCCTCCAAAGCTGCGGACCGGACAAGCCCAGCAAAGGATATGCCCGACATCCGTGCAATGGCCAAATCCTCACGGGCAACGCCCATTCGACTAGTCAACGCGCGTCGCACTCAAAGTTCTAAGCCCGTTCGGCAGAGAGAGCCGTTAGCGTTTGAAGAGTGGTAAGCTAGGATGAGAGTGGCACCAATGCGGAAGTTAGCGAGCGTTGAAGGAGTCATTTCTCGGATTCTGGACCGTTTCTCGAGATTTTTTCATTAATTCCGCCATCACTAATCACCTCTACCTTAATGATGGGCTGCCTTCTCATTGTAAACTCCGCCTTTAACTACTCAGTTCTTGAAGTTGCACCTTTTCGGAACAGAGCTTCACTGTGCTTGTTCGTGGGAGCTACCTCTTTTAATAATAACTTAATCGTCGAAAGTTTGGCTGACCGATCCATGTTCTTTGACCTAAGCAGTTCCCTTCAGGACCATGACCCTCTGTAGAGCAGTTCCTTTTTCATAACACACTTATCCGCCCGAATTAAAGGGTTTCAGAAATGTATTGCAGAGAGCATGGTCAAAATAAGAAAAAAAGATATTTTCCGCCACAACTGAAAGAGACTTAATTACAATTTTTCAAGTACAAATGAATGCTCCCAGGGAAATTGAAAAGCTTCCAATCCATAGAAAAAAAAATCTCGATAGTAGTGTTCTACACGGACACCTTTAGGAAAATTCGGGTGTACGTGAACAGAATCGTCCGGAGCCGCTTGCTACTGGTCGTGGACGCGACAGTGGACGAGCTTCTGTGAGCGCCATTTGAAATTCGATGTTACAGGAAGCACCAAACTCAACCCGTCGTTGAACACTACTTCAATCAACGCGCGGATAATTTTAGTTCTCTCGGATCCTTCTTTCCGCTTTTTTCAATGTTGCGATAATAAATTTGGGAACTACAAAGTTTCCAGATTCGCGTTCCACATAGATTATCGTGGGCTCCAGTTCAAATTCAAGAAACTGCCGCGTCCATCGGAAAGGTGCCGCGTCGCGACGCCGCGCAAGTGGCCGCGTGCGGTGACGTCACTCTCGGACGATCCTGTTGACCGCTCTCCCGGAGAATTCGAACACGGGACATGGTGAAGCGGTCGAGCACGAAAGGGAATGTCAACGGTCGTGAACCATTGAACGTTCGGTGCACGAATGCCTGTCCTGTGACGCGTCATTTTTTTTACGTCATGACGTATTAAAAACGTGATTGCAGTGAACGAGGGCCTGGTACTTAGCCGAGCCGTCGCGTGCACGAAAAACAGAAGCGCAGACCGGGTCAGCGCATTGAGTCCAGCACGTACTGTGGTCCAATGTCGCGTCCAATAAAGGCACGGGTCGGGAATTAAAGCGATCAAAGGAACCTCTACTGTTCAATACTATGCTGGGTCTGCAACCATATGGTGACTCCAATCGTGCAGCTAATAACACATCCTGGCCTAAAGCATTTAGGAACGAGTGAGCTATGACTGCCCCCGCTGAAGAGGTGCGGGCCTGTCCATAAACTGAATGCGCCTGGGTGGGCATGAGCTGAAATGAGCTGGATTGATCAGATCGCCAGTCCAGAACTCGCTGAACATGCAGTCTTCCTAAGGCATCTGCCTTCTCGACGCCAGCTAAGAGGCAGGCCTTCTTCACTTAGCGGCGTCGACAGAAGGCTGCCTCCAAAGGAAGGACTAGCATTTCCAAGGCGAGTTTATTTTCGGTCATGTCGACGTCTTCCCTCCCCCTCTTTTTCACGTGGTGTCCCACTGCACCTCTGGCATTCAACTTTCATAAGACGCAAAAATCTTCCCACCGCTCCGACCCCGCCGTGCCTTCAAATAAAATGCACAGAGCGCATGCAACCTCGTCCGGCTGACCCGTCCGCATCTCTTGACTTCTCACCGCTGCGCATGCTTTCCCGGCCCTGCCCCCCCCCCTCGGGTACATGAATATTTTTCATCAGAACAGGCGGACTCCCTAAACGAGCTCTAGCCGCATTCCCGCTGAAGCGAAATGCCCCTTTTCGGGGGCGTTTTTCTCAATAAAACTTGGACTTGGGAGAAGTTTTATCAAGTTTTCTACTGAAGTCTCTTCAAACAACAACATTGATAAGACTAGTCAGCTTCACGGTATGTTTCATTTTAATCTGAAGCTCTCGACAGTAAGTGATGTGGCGAAGGGGTTGAAAAATGTCGGCCAAGGATGAGAAGGATTTGAAGACTCCACGCTCACCACAAGGCTCTAAGGATACGACTGATGTGAAAAGCGGTACTAAGTCAGCCCGAAGCGGCTCCAAGTCGCTGACTAAATCTCGAACCTCGAAATCGGCTACAACAACTCAAACAACGCAAGCTGACGATGGCGGCGATGAAGGTACACCAGTCCATGGAGCGGCTTGCATTGGTGTCTGCTAAGTCTATCTAACAATTTCTTGTTCAGAGAAATCCGTGAAGATATTGGTTGCAAAAATTTGCAAATCTGATGCATCCGCTGAAAGGGTGGAACTTAGCAAAGAACTGGCACATCATTTGGCCACTGGCAGTAAGTTGTTCCGCAACCTAATTGCTCAAGAAAAAGGGCAAAAATGCTCCCGAAATTGTGGAGTTGGTAGAATTTTTGAGGCAGCGTTCAGAGTTGGCGATTGTACACGCGATTAGGCGGGTAGGCGAGGAGGCGATTAGGCGAGTGGGTAAGCGAGAGCGTGAGCGTGCGATACGAAATGGATACGTACAAATTCACTTGCTTGGACCAACGAACGATGGCCTAATCGCCTAGTCGCTTTATCGATACGTATCCCTTTCCTTTTAGGCTAGTTGCTTCATCTCCTGATCGCATGCGCAATCGCCAACTCTGAATGCGCCTTAGCTAGTTTACACATCCTCATTGCTGCGGGTAGACGGTTAGGGAATGTTTATTGGTATATGAAGCATATCGCGCGGTATATGAGCATATCGCGCCATCATGTACGGCGGTAGAAAACGGGGGGTGTGTAGCAGAGTATAAATTGAGCCTCGCGCGCAAGAAAAATTCGCTGTGTTATTTCAGATATGGCGATATCGCGAGAGACGGGGCCACTTGCGGCAGCAATGCATTTGAAAAGCATCAAATATATCCATTTCGTAATTTCCATTTCCATTCCGACTAATCGTAAGCTTTAGGAAGAGGTTGGGGGAGAGGGACTGCATAGTGCGCGAGCAACTTTCATTTTCGAGCTTCTCCTTCTAGACTTATGGTTCTCGCAAAGAGATTTTGCTGCGTACCATTTCATGCTCCTCACACATATCGCGAATGAGAAAACAAGTTCTAATGCTGTAGAGTAAGGTGGACGCTATGGCGTAAACTGGCCTAAGGATGTAACCAATAGTCGTCGCGCGCAACGATGAATAACGCAGACGCGGCAAAGGGACGAGTCGCAGCGCATACTGTAGCGATTAGGCGTCAGGGTAAAGAGAGTGTACCATAACTACGTCTCATATCGCACAGCACGCGCTGCACTCGTCCTCTTTGCCGCATCTGCGTCTCTTGCTTCGCCGCGCGATGGACCTCTGGAATCCCCATGAACCCTACGTTACTCACGCAGCTAAAGTGAACTGAGCAAGCGCAGAGCTACGGTGTGCTGAGCGTGAGCGCAGACGGGCACAGCACAAACACATCTTAGCGGCAATCCGAGCATCTAGCCCCAAATGCAAGTTGATTAACACGAACGGCCAAAGTGGTTGCTGTAAATTTTTGTCGCGCCTGGTGCTAAGCACGATAAATGAGGGCACAATGAGTCGGGATCGAACTGGTGTGTCTTTTTCGTGAAGATTTGGCAGGAAGTAACGTGCTTGAAGATTTGGCAACACAGTAATGGCTATGTCGTGCCTCTTGCTCTGACCCAACCCTGCTCTGCTGCGCACCATCTATTACACGGACCAACTGCGGAAGCCACGGACGTGAACCTGAGACTCGGCACAGTCTAACTATTGTGAAACACCAAAAGATGTGCAAGTTTGCTATGAACCAGTAACAACCAGCACATTTTTGGCGATTCGTCATAACAGCTGAACAGTCCATCAAACGCCTGATGAAGCCTATCTGCAGGTCTTCGAGGTCAGAAGTGACAAAGGTTGAGGTTTGTTACTGTAGTGCAGCAAACAGGGTACCAAAAGTTACTACTATTCAACACGACTTTGTACGAGTAGGCCGGGTTGGTCCCCCGTTTTCAAAAATGACAGCGTTTTAATCTGGAGATTTCGCTTGTTGCTTTGGCATGAACTGCTCTGCCTTTCCACCTGTGGTATGCTTGCAGTTAGTGTGACAGCGATGGCCGTCCGGGCACATTGAACTACTCCAAAAACTTAGCATCTCACCATACGTGCGCTAAGAAATGCGTGCATGTGGGTCTGTTCAAAGACGATCATCTCCGGCTATGCGGTTTGAATGGAGGTTGAATGTACGGCGCACATCCGCGTAAAAGGTTGACTCCCTACTCCCGGAAAAAAATGTGCTCTGTCACATGTTTGTCGTGCTTGACGTGGGGCGAGGAGGAGAAGAGCGAGGAAGAGAGTCATAGGAAATTGTGGGGCAACACGGCAATTCTGAAGCTAGGTATTTCGAAGTCCTCCCATTAGAGCCCTGCGCAAATTTTCAATAACTAGCAGGTCAGCCTGGGTTAGTTTTGAAGCTACGGGCCTTGTGAGTGGTAGGGGCTACGCCTATCCACTACGTCTCTCTGTTTCTAGCAAAGAACATTCCTATTGAACAGTATCGACTGCATCAAAAAGCAAACACGATATCGGTTTTTTTCGTGGCCATCGCCGCGTTGCCACCAAGTCCGCAAATACGACCAGCCTTATCGCGGAAATAGAGATAGGTGCCTAAACGCTCCACATAGCACATTACGTTATGTGCCAAAACCATTCCATTAAGTTGGTAATTTCTCATCCTTCCCTTTGAGTTGGAAGGGGAAAACCAATTGCGTTCCAGTGTGCGTGCTGTTCATCTTCGGCCTATTTTTGGTCATTGCGATTGTCGAGATCGTTGTGGGTTCGCTTAATGTGGACAATTGTCCTGTGAATCATATGATTCCCATCTGGCTTATCGTGTCCGGTGGAGTAAGCTGTTTGCGATATATTATTGCCATCGGTCTTGGAATAATGGTCAGTTATAGTAATAACTAATCTTTTTCTATAGATATTGTCGTTCAAAGAGATGCTTCAGGCGCAAGCGGCCACATTGCGCTGGATAGATAAATTGGACGTTTTCTAGTTTTTCAATTGCCTTCGCTACTGGTGGGTTTCTCCCTTGTACGTGATGTAGCCGCTTGCGTACACGATAATGGAAAATAAGTTGGGCGCTCATGTCCTTGGTGGGGGGGGGGGACATTCAAAACAGGGCCAATGAAGGTGGGTCTAGGACTAAGCCTTGCAAAGGGGAGAACACAAATTGCTCACAAGCTCTCACAGGATCCCTTTCCCTTCCTAGCTTTTTAGGGCTGAGTCCCAAGCACAGTGATTGGCTCACTCACGTATAGATACCCCCTCCAAGGGCCCAAGCGCCATCGGGTGCAATGGCAGAGTTGCAGAAGCATGTGGAAAGCAGGGTCAAGCGTTTGTTGTGGGAGAGTTTTTCATTGCCAGGGACGTAATTGAGGTTCAAGGATGGAGATCGTGGTGGTGCTATGTAATATGCTGGAATGCATGGAGATGTGTAAAATTTGTTTCAGGAGCTCATACACCGCATACCTTCCCTCGCCCACTTGCGCTCGCTATTTCCACGTAATTCTGGAGGAGGGGGTGGGGGTAGGTGGAGAGGAGTGTATCAGATCATGGCATGTTCAAGGACACCATCGACAACCCCGACTCCTACAGTAAGGGTCTTTGCAGGGGCTAAGGGGCCGGGTGCAGCAAGCCCTGTCCGGAATGCGTCCCCAAACCCCTGCATCTCTTGACACATCCCCTTGTTCTTGACCATGAGAACTGCGCCATCGACCGGTTTAGAAACACAGAGTTCTGGGAACCCATCCCCGGGAGGGGCTTGTTGCACCCCGCCCCAGGAGGAGCGTAGCATTTTGAAAATCAGCGCAACGTGACGGCTGGCTCTGGTTGGAAATCAATCATAACACAAATGTGGGTCCTACCACGATTGGTGACAGTAAGAACAAGTGTTGCAGAAGGATGTCTCAATGGACGTATGGTACAAGTATGGGTAGGCCCCAAGGAAATTGCTGCGAAGCTGCCCCTATAGTAATGGAGCGTTCATAGTTGGCGATTAGGCGATTAGGCGATTAGTCTAAATGAAAAATATACGTATAGATTCGGCGAGTAGGCGATCAGGCGAGTAGGCGATTAGGCGGTGAAGACTACATACGTATCGACTTGTATGTTCCGCCCTGAGGGC